>JAODLL010007717.1:1003-31699 GCA_026546735.1 Forbesichthys agassizii | reverse complement strand
ATATATATATATATATATATATATATATATATATATATATATATATATATACACACACACACACACACACACACACATATATACACACACACACATATATACATACATACACACATATACATACATATAAAATAAACAGATGACACCCCATTAAAGAGATTGTATAACATTTAATTTAATAACAAGATATATAACATATAAAAGCTACAAACAACATGGACAAGATAAGCATTTTCTTTACACACAGAAGCCTGTTTCTCATCTACCATTGATCGCTGACAAAGCCCCACAGCTGGTCACTGATGTCACATTGTGACCGCACAGAGGTGTCAATGCTAATGGGTGTAGCTAGGTCTGTGCCATAGTGTACTGTAAGAAACATAGCGACACAATTGAGTCAGAAACATATTCAAACATCACTTTAAATTATATATACACTATTATAATTTGATTATAAGGTTACCATTGAATTTGAGTTTATTTTGTTTTAATGTTTCACCATTTGCAAGTGAAACCACAACTTTAATATAATTCAAAGCCAATAGTTAAATGTGACAAGAGAAATCACATACATACCTCCTTTCAAAATGTTTGGCTGTGTGTCATGCTCCCACTTGATCCTTGTAACTTTGTGATAGAGCTGAGCCACATATCTAAATGAAATAAAGAAAAGATTAAAGAATGCTCCAAAAAGGTTTAGACAGTAAAAAAAACAACAACCTTGAATAAAATGACACATAAAATAAGGTGTAGTTGGTTGAGGTGTTTTCAACATAGTACATGGTGAATTAGAAATTCCTCCTTTTTGTTTTTATTAGCAATTACCATACAATCCCACATCTTTCCCCACACAATCATTAGAGATTCATGCAACAGCATGAATATGTACAGATCAGCATTCTTACACCAAGAGCCAGTTTCAATGGTTCAGAACAAGGGGCAAAATTATGTACAGTATGTTTGTAAATAAATGTGCATTCGAGAGAATAGTGATTTTGCATATTCTCATCTATAATGGGAGCTTCTAAAAAAGGCAAAGGCTACGCATTCAGTATAGTTAAAATTAAACATAGCAAACTTGTATTTTTCTAATAAACTACAGCAGTGCAATGAATGAATGCCTGACCAGTCCAAGGACAATTTGACAAATTCTGTCAAGAGAGGTAGTCAGACTACCAGCTACATGCGAGTTACACTCATGTTTGTAATTGTTTTGGTGAGATATGAAATTAGTACCTCATGTATTTGGTCTCAAAATTGGTGAGGAATAAACCTATCGCCTTGCATTTGTTAGTTCTCCCTGATAAATAATCTTAGTTTCCCTTTTGCAATTGTTCAGTTAGAAGAGACAATGCCAGTTAAAGGGATAAAGAAAACCCACCTCAAGGGAATAATTGTATTATATTTACCTTACATTATGGTATTTATGTACTATAGCATTTGTATTATCCTGTCTCTTATTCCTTGTTATATTATCGTTGATTTTTCATTTTACCATTTCATCTTCATTTCTTTCATTTTGACAATCTTTGCACGAAAAGTGCTATATAAATAAAGTTGAGTATTATACTATTATTACACCAGCTGTATAATTTAAAGGTCACAGGGATAAAGCAAAATCATCAAAGTGACTCACATGGCTGAGGGGATGACCTCAGTAGTGTCTTCATCCACTTCCTGCTGTAGAGACTGCAGATCATGCTCGTTGTTTCTCAGACTCTCCAGTTCCCTCTGCAAGAATCTGGAGCAGGGTTAGGGACCTAAACAGAAGACAATAACGCAACTCCACAGGGACTTGCTTTTAGCAAGGAAGAGATGTATTGGAGTGTTCCATTCTGGATTCACATTGGAAATACATCTTAAACTAAAAAAAAGTATTTACATTTTTAAGATATTTAAAAAAGGTAGTCAGCCATTGTAAGCTAAATGTAAGCTAATACACTATCAAATTCACCAAATAACCGTGCATTTTGCTAGCTTACCGTTCTCTGTGCGTGTTGAAAAAACAATCTGATACTTCTACACAGCCCTGGCTCCGTAAATAGTAGCATAAGAAAATCGTCGAACACTGCGCTTTCTAAACAATGACTTTCGACGTGTGAGGTGCCGCCGAGCGATACTGCTTTGATTTGAGCTCTAAGTTAGCAAGAATGACTGACCCTGCTTTTAATAATTCAGAACATTAGGGTGTTTACTTTGAGGTGAAGGACGATAATGATGTGTGTGGACTTGTATTGAGGAAATGTTTGTCTGTGGTTTACTATCAACAAACCATTGAGTACTGGTTGATCCTGCGGACCCAGACAGACATGCAATGCACAGGTTTATGAAGGATACTGTAGTTCTGAGTCAGCATTCTGACTCCTGACTGTGTATTGCCTCAGCTGCTTCTCCAGTCTCACAAGCTCTCGCTCAATCTGATTCTTTTGCTCTTCACCATCCAGCCGCCTCTGGCCCACCTTCTCCTCAGTCTGGACAATATCTGGGGAAACAAGGGCAGGATATGATAGCGATATGTTCAAAAATTACAGTTGGATCAAATAGGGAATATGAGGCCCTATTGCATTGTATGGGTTGGCAATTACATATTGTGGGGTGTATATGAGATTGTCATCTCTATTCATATAATTATATATGTGGTGCACTGACTTTCTTCACATAATTGACCTCAGTACTAACTAGTTGCATAGTATGTGACCTCGCCACTTCTTAGCAAGCCTAATGAAGTCCTGCACTTAATTCTCATGCTCTTATCTCACTAATAAAAAAAATATATTAAAAAATTAGCTAGGCATTACCTGTTGCACTTTGTTTGACTGTGGTAATAGCTGCATTTGTTCTATTTAAAATATTGTTTGCTTATAATTGCTGGTATAGACCTGTCCAACTACTGACAAATGTACTACATGTAAGTCGCTTTGGATAAAAGCTGGCTCATTACAAGGCAAGAAAACACAATTGCAGCAAGAGAACTTGGCATGCACATATAACATGTTACATATACCTAATTAAATACTACAATGTTACCTTTTAAAATGTCTGTAACGGTCTTCTTGGTTTCCACATGCCGATCAAAGAAGGCCTGCTGTCTATCCCCGATAAGTCTCAGTTGATCCTCTGCTTTGCTGCTGTTAATGAAATGGACAAGCTCCTCCCCAGTCTCCTCAAAATCTTGAAAGTTTCTTTGAGCCATTACGTTATAATTATGTGGCCATCTGGAAGAAAATATGCATACATGACTACAGTATGGTAGCACAGTACATTATGGTACAGTGTTGCGTGTATGATGTAGTGGACGGCCTTGCTGCTGTTCATAATCATATAAACTGTGATACTGCCATAATAACTATAACAGTTTGTTGTTAAATTAACATATAGGTACCGGTACAGTACATTACAATGCCATAGTGTCAGTCTATATAAAAACAAAATATTACTGTACCGTATAGAAAAAGTACGGTAATGTAACTGTTAAACTGTTAAGGTAACTGTTAACGTTAAATATTACGCATTACGTATTAGGATTTTCAGTTACAGGTACTACGGCAACACAGTACCGTAATCCATTTTATTAGTGTACGGTACCAGTACGGCCAGTACTGCCACGGTACATGTGTGTACGGTACGTACGGTAGAAAACATTAGTTTACCGTAGCAGGAAGCAAAACACAGAAACTCAACTTTAATAAGTAGCACGTAGTTTGTTAAGATTAAAACATAATTCGTTAAACATTGAACTGATAAATACATTACATACCCAAGTACAGAGTAGACTCGTATACAAATATGTATTATGCTCGTAATTCAACAGATTTCAGTGATTCAAAATTGCACCTTATGCGCGCTTCGATAACGTCAGATCCGTTTCTCGTCGAGAGCGGATAGCAACTGGAAGGTGCATACACCGCCACCTACTGTACCGGAATGTGAAGCCTCCCTACCGTAATTTATATAGTTCTGTGCTCTTTTTATTTAAGATGCCCTTAAATCTGCATCTTTAATAAAATGTGACAGCTCCTTCACCACTCAGACTTCCCAATTCCCCAACCATTCCCCAAGGTTTTAATGAGCGTGATAGTTATTTCCATCATATGACTTTACTTTTAGATTGTCAGTAATGAGTTCAATCTTGAAAACTTGAATCATTCATTTAACAATAAGTATCCATGTACATGTTAAATGACTGTACTATTTACCTAGTATATTTCCAATTTTCAGCAAAAAAAATAAAATATTTTAAAAAAATGTATTAAACAAGGTTTATTTTGCAGTAAAGATACATTTTGAAATGCAGAAAGTCTCCATAAGGATTTGTTTTTTTTACAACTTAGACACACATTTAATTGCCACATAATTTAACATATTGGGAAAGCAAACTTAAATGATATTGTATTTGAAATATGTAGGAAAATGGTCCACAACAGCCCATCCTTGTAAAAATGCATGAGTTTTCTGCTATGCGTCAAGTGTCATATGTTTGGATTGTATCCCACAAGGTTAGCTGAGAAAAAAAACTCAATGCCTAATTGCACAGACTGCAATATGTACTTCCCAGTGTAGAAAACGCGATCCAATCGGCAGTCCATTACACTTTGTTTTTTCTCTTTCCTTTCTTCTGCTGAACTTTTCCTCCCGTCTTTTTACTGAGCGCTCTGTAGTGGAGCTTTTTAGCGTTCAGTCCATAAGCCTTTAGTCTCTGTCCACTAAACTCCCGGCCACCCAGCTTCACCCTGAAGGCTCCCGATAAGAGACGACCACCTGGACGCCAGGGTTTCTTCTTCTTCTGACATTTTGGCTTTTCAGTCCTGTTTTTAATGTCTTCAGCATTATCCGGGGTCTCCACAGCAGAAACCGGAGATTGTTCCTCCCGTTTCATCTTTTTCTTGGGGATAAGGAACTCCTCCTCCTCCTCATTGCCCCCTGCCTCACTGAGAGCTTTGGCAAGATGCTTTTCCTTTGTGTCCATACCTGAGGACACCTGAATAGATCCGGCCTCCTCATCCATTGACTGGTTCTCAGCATCCTTCAGACTATCTCTTCTATTCTTGCCCACCTTGGACTTGGATTCCTCCTCTTCAGCATCGCCCCTGTAGTGAAGCACAGGCTCAATTGTTAGAAATCCATTGTTTTTACAACCGGCACAAGGGAGACAATGCCAAAAAATACGTAGAAGTACGAAGTTGGACACTTACTCAGAATACACAGAACGCAAAATGTCTTGCTTTTTCTTTACATTTTGTGCTTTTATTTTATAATTCTGCAGGTCACACTTCTCCTCCCGGTCAGACCTAATAGAATAGAAGAGACAATGTGCTTGAAGTGACATAAACCAAATGATTCTCCTCATCATGTTCCACTTCTGTAAAGCACGGGTCTTTCACTTGAGTATGATACCTGTACATGCAGGTCTTCTTAAGAGAGCACCAGCGGTTGAGGTCTTTCTCGTCAGCTTTAAGTACCTACGGGAGGAACATCACAATGGAGAGCGTAAAACACATTTTATCTTGAATCTGTGAATTATAGGCTGCTTAGAGGTGACTGTTGACTTCATTAACTATAAACTCTCTGAATTCACTCAGGGCTTCCACTTCTTTCCCTTGTCTGCTCAGAGAGAAGATTAAAGTGAGGTCATTCCCTGGTCAGAGCTCTGCAATACCAGGTCAGTCACATCTAGGCTCATCACTGCAGGACTCAGGGAAGTGTCCACTAGTATAGGCCACTGACATCCCAGTGTACACATCTGGAGATACCTTTTTCTCATATACTGTATGTTGTTTCATTCCATTTAATACAATGAGCATTCATTCTTCAATGGTATTATTATTGGTTAAAGTGTAACTGCACCATAACATTTTTTTGTTTTGTTGCTGTAAACAAATAACAGGATTGATCTGTGACGAGACACATCAATGCTGGTGTTAATATTGACAACTTTCCCGTTTTTATAAAAATTAGCATTTTATGGGCTAAAAACAGAACAAAACGTCATATCCATAAAAAAAATAAAAAAAATAAAAAGCAGGACCTGGCTGGTTTTTACCAGTATACGCTCATATGAAATCAAATTCCAATGTTAACGTTAATGGGAGTCACTCTCTCAGCCCCTCCCCTCCCCGTTTTTCAAAGTTGTAGTGGGTGGAGTCAGGCTCAGAGCTGAGGTGCAGTTACACTTTACTGAAGGTGTGTATTTGGGCAGGTGGGGTGTCAAACAATTAACTCGTCATGGCTCAAAAGCCTCACAAAGGCACACACCTCTTCAGTGGTGAGACCAAAGTCATTGGGCAGGACCTGCCTGTAGCGGAACCTACAAGGAAGGTCATCAATGATGTCCTCATAGTCTAGCTTGTAGTACTCATCCAGATATTGCTCAAAGCTTTTCTCCTCTGAAATAATAATAATATCAAATATTTTATGTAGTTGACATAAAGAGTGAACACAAATATAGAAGGCCAAATAAGAATGTGCTCATAGAAACACTCAATATTTCAAACTCTCCAAATACCAGCCAGCAGTGACTAGCTTGAATGTTTACATAAAATACAAATATTTGTAATTTACAAGGCATTTATAAACACGTACAAAAACAATGCTTTTGTACCAGTACTAAGTATAACCAAAAACAGGAAGTGGAAAAAGTTGTATACAAACAAAAGCGACGCGGTTTGGTAGCACTTACGAGGATCAAACACAGGTTTGCTCTTGGTGATGACCTCTGCAAAGTGAGACTTCTTCCTATTCTTTCCCGTCTGTGGGATGTCCTCCTTTTTCATCTTAATCCGCTCCTTCTTCTTTTTCTTCTTGGAGGCAGTATGCTGGCTGGGATCGTAATCCGCATCCATCTGTTTTAACATAAGAAGCATTCCCGTAATGATAATAAAAGAAAAGAAAAGGTTAACAGTGACCTAATGTACATAAAAGAAAACTTACGATGAAGTCTGGGTCATCACAGTTGGGTTCTTGACCATCATATTCCGTTTTGTAATACTCTTCCTCCCCAACATAGTCTTCCTCTCCACCCTCCCCTGTCCATGTGTCCCAATTCCAATGTTCTGTAGGACGCAAAAGGTCGTGTTATCTACATCAGATGTTGTTGCCAGAAGCACATGACCGTGATCATCATCATCATCATCATCCTCCTCCCCACCACCAAGACGCTAACCCTCAAGCTCATCGTCGTCAAACTGAGGCTTCTCTCCCACCTCCTCGCCATAATATTCATCGCCAAAGAACTTCTGAAAAGTGGGAAAAGGGGAGGACAACATAGATTTATGCCGAGTTTCATGGGCTAGTTGTCTAACATAAGACGCAAAGCGTTATCATGTGGTCATACATTGAACATATAGATACTTTATTATTTTTTAAACCAAAAGTAAGGCTCAGAGCGGAGGTGTAGTTACACTTTAAACGTTCACAATATGTGATCATGAAAGAGTGCGTGCGTGCGTGCGCGCGCCCGCCCACCTGCATGAGCTGGTCGTGTTGCCGAGGGTCAAAGTCTGCGTCCAGGTCGGCCTGACTGAAGGCCAGCTGCTCGTTGCCGGTCAGCTCCTGCAGCATCTTCAGCTTCTCCATGATCTCATTCCGCTTTAGGTTCTTCAGCTGCTTCAGCTGCTCCTGCTTCTGTTCCTTCTCCTGAAACGGCCAGCGGACACGACAGCGGGTTATAGATGAGAGAGACGATCACAACGGCATAAACAATAACCTCTGTGAGAACACATCAGGAGTAGAAGGGCTTTCTAAAGAACAGGTCGACCTTTTTCTTCCTCTCTCTGATCTCCTCCCTCTTTTGTTTCCTGCGATCGTCTTTAGAGCGGACCGAGGTGGCGATGTTACGGGGGTAGGTCTTAATCTCCTGAGCGTCCGGTTCTTCAAAGCGGAAGTTGTAGCTTCTCTCAAAGTTCTCCTGGCGCTGCAAGAAAGACTCTCCTTCCTCTTCAGAGTCGTCCACGTCGTCCTGGACCAATTCATCATAGGTAGGAATTCTGGAAGCATTAGAAGGAAGGAAAAGACACTGTGGAATTACAACACTGCCCGTTTGTATTCGGACATGAATGTCAAATAGCAGCACAGTCGACAACAAGCAGTATCGCACTTGTCATCGCCGTCATGATCGTCGTCCAGGTAGCCCTTGTTGAGCACAAAGTCCCTGAGGAAACGCTCCTTCTCATCCAGCTCTGGGTCATTCCAGTAGTCCCTCAGGTATTTCTGTCAACACACACACACACATTATATACAGCCTGTAGTAAGCACAGAAAATATATGCCCTCCTCTCAGACAACAAGACACCCACCATATCCTGCACCTCCTCTGCACCCTGTAGCTCTACCTGGCCTTTCAGCCACTCCACATAATCATGCTCCTCCATGTCCTACAGAGTCACGCACACGAAAACACACACACACACACACACACACACACACACACGCGCGCACAGGGGAAGATGTGTTGAATATAATCTCAATTACAAGTAAACAACAAGTCAAAGAGAAGTTATTTAGCCAAGTCAGACCTTCTCTTCCTGCGACTTCACCCTCCGAGTCAGCAGCTTGGACTCCTCTTCATCCTCATCACTGTCTTGGACCAACGTTCGGAAGCTGGGGGAAGATGTCGTGTTCGGTCAATTGATAATGCACAATATAATGCTGATGCAATTATCGTTACAATACCAACATCAGACGATGCCGATCAGATCCACACTTATGAGCCTAACCTGTCTTTCAGCTCCTTCTGCTCCTGAATGTAACTAGGGGATGCAGCTCGCTGAAACAGAACACAATGGCAGAGTAAGGCAACTGTCCACAGCGATATCTCAAATCATTCATCTCCAACCATGTGTATAGCATACCTCTCTTCTTTTGGCAGCCTCCTCCTCATCATCACTCTCATCTTCATCGTCTTCATATTTACTGGTAAAAAGAAAATACAGTCTGTCAACAGACTAACGCAAAATACTGTAATATCTTAAAATAGATTTGATCTCACCTACCCTCCCTTCTCTAAGATGACTTTACGTTCATAGTCCTTCAAATACATCGGCTTGATGGCTTTCTTTGCACCGGAAGACTGAGCTTCACTGGTGGTTGGGACTGAGTATAGAGATTAGGCGTATTCAATTAAAATATGTAGGATATATTCACAATAACGAGAGTAGATGCTGTGGTACAATACCTTCATCGGAGTAGAATTTGGTATCTTTATGATAAATTTTAGGGTCTTTTTTCTTCAGCAGTGACAGTGTTCTGTAGAAGTCCTTTTCAAGTTTAGGGTCAAGTTCCTAAGAGGAAAAGTAAGCAACACAGTTAACAGGTATGCACTGCATCAATAAACGGTATAAAGCTGAAGGGTGTAGCTACACCAGACGACCTCATCATGTTAAATGATGTCGCTGGTATCGTTCTACTATAATGATATTAAACAATATATTGTCAAAAGCCAATGTTGCTTACCACTTCACTGTCATCAGAACTGGAGTCCGAGGATCCAGATTCACTTTCAGATTGGTCTCCATAACGGTCTTTTACTGTGGAATAATAAAACAGAAGCATAAGTAATGAATTCCATATTAATTATGAAAATACAAAAAAAATCCCTTTCACAGATGCCCTTAGTCTGTTCTACTACTGTAAACGTGCTAAATTGTTGTTACAGTAGGTACTAGTACTAGCATAGCTAACAACAGTAACATGCTAAGGTAGCAATATTATACTTACGCCTTTGCAGTTCTTCTTTCTGACGATATTTGTCATATTTCTCCGCAAATTTTGAATTAATCTTTAATTCCGATTTGCCTGCCATTGCTTCATTTAAATATCCAAAACCTCGCTTTGCTATGGTGCATGTCCCAAAGCATGCATGTGTAAAGACGCAAAAGTAGTAAGACACTTCCGGTTCAAAGGTTACGGGTTTTTCCATTGGATGTCTAGAGGGCGCTCTAATACAGTACCATTTTACTACATTCGCTTTGTCAAATAATCTTTGGATACATGCTCTTTTACTACAGCATATTATATACTCAACGAGTGAAATAAGTCAGAAGTTCAGACTGTAACACTTGAACATTTCCTCTCTGTATCGGCCTTTAGGATATGGGTCATGTTTATGAATCACTTGTTCTATAAATATTCAGAATCATTAGGCTATGAATTTCAATAATCAAGAATTGTTCAGAACTTTTTTTCACAATATAGTGCTCATCAGCCTACAACAGAATAGTGAATAACCTCTAGCTATAAAAGACTCTCAGACAGTAGCCTAGGGGAAATATTTAATGGGGAAAAGGGAAATATTTAATGTATCCTATGATTGCAGAAATTATAGAACCAGAATAGTGTTGAATGTCATTAATACCTCTGACAAGGTCAGTACAGGCCTGATATTGACTAAAGTATGCTTTAGTTATCATTGTTATCAGCCATTCCCCAACAGAAAAATGGTAAACTAAAAGCAAACATTAAAGAGAAGGCTCTTTCCAGCATGACATAGAGGTTTCTGGTGTGAGTGGAAGTCCCTCACAAATTAGAACGTTCGGGCATTAAGCTTCCACATTCGAAAATAAGCTTGGAATATGTTAGTTTCTTTCAAGAATACACTGTTTTTTATATATACACACACACACACTTTTGTCCCACCTATTTATTTAACAGCATTAGGAAATGTGAATACCATACAGTGTTTGGTCAAAGAATCAGCATTGACAAACATGAAAAGGTCAAAGTATTTTCTAATTAGGAATTCAGCCAGATAGGCAGTTACATGTATGTGCAGAATGGAGCTCTTTGGAGAATTGTTCTTAAGGCAAAGTACTATGCAAAATGGTGGCAATATATCTAGTGGCTTGTGTACCAAAAGCCACAATGTTTGTGACAAGTTCAGCATTTATTATCTAAGTAGGCCAACAAAAAAGCACACACAAAAAATCCATCATTTACATTTACAGCATTTAGCAGAGACTTACAAACAGTACATCTGTAAATAGAAGACAGCATACACCAGTTGTCGTACTCAACCAACATTCGGAAAGCAGTGTGAGAATTATCCACACAACCAATAACACATACCTGTAAATAGCTGGAATGGCCTATAGTGCGTGACCCTTTGTTATTACTGATTAATGGTGTCTGAAAATATTTCATAATACATGTTTTCTTTAGAATACAAGGCCTGCAACCTCATATCTTTGGTTTAAAGGGTTTAGGGGAAGAAATATTTTTTTTTTTATCGTAAAGTTAACCATTTAAAAACTGTATGTTTTAGTGTGCATTTACCTTTTTTTCTTGTCACCGGAATTACTATTCATGCTTATCTGAATGGTTTAGAATTACATGTTTTCCAAAGGCAAGCTATCAACTTATCACTACTACATCATTGAGCCTTGAACTTCACCTTGAGCAAGGCGCCTCACTATGATATTGGTATAGGTTTGACCACAGAACCACTGTTTACCTATAACTGCTAAAAACGACGTTTGTCAAATATACAAACCTACTGTGCTAAAAAGAAACAAGAAAGAAAATATAACTGTCTGCAACAGTTTGGAACATATCAACTGACATACGTTGTGCTGTGTTGTTTCACAGATGTGACACCACTGTGTTTGCATTTCTAAGAAACAGAAAAACATGTCTATACTTGCTGTGGGAAATTATTCTGATTTTCTATGTTCTGTTTAAATCCAAATCACATTTGACTAGAAACTGGCACATACAGTATAACATACAGTATCAAATTAATAAACAGACTCCTATCCATTAGCAATGCCCTTTCAGTGATTACATAACCTAAGTGCATATTTTCAGTGTAATATCTGGCACATATCCTAATATTTCATGTGTGTGTGTGTGTGTGTGTATGCTGTGATGTGACTTGACTTGAGATTACAACATGTTGTGCTCATCACCTTACTAAAACTGACATTAACACTCATCAAATCTTCTAAGATATTAAAGAAACTTTTTTTAAAAGTGGGACCCCATAGTGATTTGTACAATAGTACAACATCACATTTGAATCAATAACGTGATGCTCAACATGGCATGTACTTTATATTGGTTTTATTACAAACATTGCCAATCATTGGACTAATGAGACCAAAGTGAACACAGAGTGTAAAGGTCCTAAAATAAATATTAGCTTTTATTTATGTACAGCAATATTCCAAGGTAAAGACCAAAAATATCACCCAAAATGTAGAGAACAAATATTTACATTTATAAACATTATACAGTATATACATAATTATTGATAGTTGACCAACACAAGAGGACGGCTAATTGGGAACAACCAACACAAAATAATGAAGACTTTAAAATCTAGAGTCATAGTTCTTAATCATAGCTATCTAGTTCTTAAACATACAACATAATAGTGTTATACATACACAGTAGGCCTAGCCTGCATTTGACACTGTCACATACTCTTTGTAAACAGACAAATCAATTTCTAACCAACCATTGGAGTTATATTGCACCATCATGAAAAAGGCACACATTTGTAGTGAATAGAAATACCCTGGGAGGCCTCTCAGAACTCTCAATGGGACACATATACATTTGAGAATGGGAATGATGGTAGAGGTCTAAGGACACAGTTGTTATACAACTGGTGTACAAATTCAATGTATATATTTGTCTCTTGGTGTTCACAAAAAAAGTGACCTGAGAAACTGACCTGACATGCAACAGTGGCAGAGCTCTAAGGATGCTTGGTTGATCAAATCAAAATATTGCAACCAAGGCACATACTCAATGTGTAGATGTATTGTAGTTACTAGATACTACTGTTTTTCTGGACAACACACATGGTTGAGAAAAACCTGCAAAAAAATTGTTACCCGTATCCTTACGGTCACAATGACGATGTTCACACATTGATTTAGTAGTGGTTAAAATGATCAAATGATGTGATCAAATCACATTTCATGAAAGTGGTGCTACACACAAGAACAAGTCCACAATCAGTACAAACAAGCATTTTACTTGGAATAATAAATCCCAAGATTGATTTGGTGAGAGTGGTGATATTTGGTGAGAGTGATAGTCAGCTGTTAGCCTGGCTCCGCCCAACTATTGCTCTCAGTTCAAAGATCCTCGTTTAGATTTGACCGTAGTCTGGAAACCCTGTCTGCACTTATGTTTTCACAGCCACCCTGCTGGCGGCCTAATCAAGGCAGGTTTCTGAGATGATGTTGAAGTCAAGTGTGTTCTAGAAATGGTGGTAGAGCTAGACGAAGCGATCGATACAGTTGTAGCATTCATTGGTTAAATGCTGTCCAATAGTTTCAATATTAACCAGAGGTCTACGCCCAGTAGGAGGCAGCGACTGTTAACACTTCCCAATGGAGATTGGCCAGACAATATTCACAAAGTGAATTTTTGGTCTGGTTACAGCAGGCTAGTCAGCTGTTGGTCTGGTTACATCAGGCTAGTCAGCTGTTGGCATTGACAAAAAACGGAAAAGGGAATCCCACGTTTCTTTACCCTGGTTACCTGTTTTAGAGCACTTGATTGATTGTCTGTGTGGCCGTGTTCCATAATCGATGAGGTTGTGAGGCAAGAAGGACTTTGACGGTCCATTAGCTTATGATCAAGGCTCTCAAATACCACGGCACATCTCCGTTTCAGTTCTCTGTGAACGCTGGGTTGTCTGACTCCTCATCCATGCTCACGATTTGTCTCTGATGGGACATTAATAGACGAAAATCAGATAACTGATACTCAGAAATACTTTTCTACTTGTAAATGAATCAGAAGTTTTTTAGTGCAAATCGAATAATCCTTACTGTATCTACAGTATGTAAAAAGTGTAACTAGATGCTCTGTACACATTAACTTCTCCACATGACTCACCGGTGGGTAGGAGTAACCGTCAGGACTGTAGCTTCTACAGATGTGCACTTGGTCCTCAGTGGTTTTCTGGTAGACAGGGTTGTCGAAGTGAATGGTGTTGCTGCTCTTCAGCCTCAACCTCCTCCATAGCAGTACAGCACTCAAAGCCACAAAGCATACAATCACTTCATGGTGGACAGATAGTGGACAGAAAAGAAAGAGGGTAGCACAGAGAGAAAAACATCTGATATTATAGTCAGCAGTTCACATACAGTATAGAGAGCGTAGGTCACTTCCGCATTATGGGAGCTTAGTTTGGAACTCACCCAGAGGTAGGATAATATACAGAGCTACGTGGACGGAGGAGGCATTCCTGGGCATAGCAGCAAATTCGTGATGGATGCCTGTAGGAAAGGGTAACCCCTGACAAGTCAATATAACACCCTCTTATTGTACATTGCTTATGGTTCGCCTTTCACAGTTTTACTTTGAGAGCATTCACGTATAAGGCTCGGCTTACCCTGAGACGTGAGAGGAACCTTTGTAGTGGTCTGGGTGGTCTGAGGGGTTAGTTGTACCCTGGGTCTCTCCGGTGCGGCGGTCTTTACCGTCGGCTTGGTGGTGGGCTGGTCTGGCTTGGCCATGGTGCGGGTGACTACGGTGGGTGACTGGGTGGTGGTGCGAACGCGGCGGGGCTTGGTCGTGGTCCTGGCTGGCACTGGAATGGGGTGAGGGGTGTTGGGGGCAGGAGCTTGAGGCTGGACAGGAGTTGCTGCAGGAGTTGGCACAGCTGTTGCAAAAAAAAATAGGGAAATGTTAGAGCTGATTGACGCCCCTTACCCACTGGATGCGTAGTTTCCCTACGCTGCATTGTTGTTTACGCAACCACAATACAACATTCTACATGACCACTCTTTATGATTACAGTTGGTATCCATAGTGATGCTAGCAGGTCCCATGGCAGGTCCTAGTAAGCTAACATAATGAAACTGACATTGCTCCAGGCAAAATGTGGTTATTACATTTTGTTATTTTAATTAAAAATGTTTGCAATAAAATGAAACACAGCTTTATTTTAAGTCCAGTTAGGTCACATTTACGGCACGCAAGCGTTTTTTCTGCACGCGTTAGACAATGACGCTACTGCATACGCAACGCAACAAAGCAAGCTTTTAGAAATGAATGAAATTCATGTGAAAAGGTACGCATCTACGCACTCAGTATGTAAGGGGCATTATGCCTGTGCGTGCTTCCTCTTAACACACACTGGGGAAGAAATTACTTTATGACACTGTTATATTGCCCGTCATCGCTTCTGTGTGAAACAATGACTTACCTGGCACACATCTTCTCATATCCCTGGCAAGCATCATGTTGTCAGGGCAGGCACAGGTGTATCTGGGAGGGTGGCTGCCTACTTGAGGAGCCGGCAGACACAAAAACTCACAGCCACCATTCGCCACATTGCACCAGTTTGTACCTGCAATGGAAGGTTGGTGACGGTTAGTAAGTTCCAACATAGCTGTGCTTCTGGAGGGAAAATAGGTTGAAACAGGAACATAGAAGTGAGCGGTAAAAGACTAATTAACGCCACTCTTTGAGGAACAATGCTTTGTGGTCAAATATGAATGATAGTGGTTTAGACACAGAGCGTGTCTTACCAGTAGGCTGTTTGAGGTTGTGGTACAGAACAATATCTTCAGGAGATGACAAGTGCTCTGCCACAGCCGTGATGTCGCCGCCTGTCAACCTATTGGCGCTCAGGATGGCATTGTTACCGATATCCGTCCAGAAAACCCTCTCCTACAACAGAGAGTACATTCATGGTTATAAACAGAGATAAACGGGACATGTTGTTA
Organism: Forbesichthys agassizii; assembly: GCA_026546735.1. Taxonomy (NCBI): domain Eukaryota; kingdom Metazoa; phylum Chordata; class Actinopteri; order Percopsiformes; family Amblyopsidae; genus Forbesichthys; species Forbesichthys agassizii. Next base: position 16,017 of record JAODLL010007717.1, on the reverse strand, counting down.
ATAGGAGGTGTTAGCTTTAGGGTCTAGCAAGCTTTACTGCTGTAGAGAAGGTATTATGGCGTGCTGTAAAAGGGAGATAACTGGGTTAATGTTTAACAGGTTCTCTCAACACAATGGCCAGCTCACCTCGAACACAGTGACAGACAGCGGGTGGGCCAGTTTGTGCTCGTCTATGATGAGGGTGCGTCGACTGTCGCCGTGCATATCAATGCTGGAGAGGGTGTGCAGCTTGGAGTCCACCCAGTAGAGACGCTGGTTCAGCAGGTCTAGGGGGTAGGAGGGGAGGGGGAAAGTGGTCAGACTGGAAATAACTCTAGCATGCACTTGTATACAGACCTACGTCTCCGACTATGTGATGTTGTGAGAATAATGTGAAGTTGATTTTCTAAAGTGACACGAATATGCTGCAGAACTTTCTTTGTTTGCTTGTTTAATAATTACTATTATTATTGTTATTAGTAGTAGTAATAGTAGTAGTAGTAGTAGTTGTAGTAGTAGAAGTATTTTTTGTCTTGACACTATTGACCCATTTATTTATTGTGAGTTGCTTTGGAGAGAATATTCTGCTATATGACTCAAATATGAATGTTACATTTACAGCGGGTTAAGACATGCACAGTATATGTTTGCATGTCTGTTATCAGACAGACAGTCTTACAACACAGAACAATAGCATAAATACTGTACACACATCACAGAGGGCAAATCTGCTCAGAACTCACCGAGTGTAATTCCATTAGGCCACACAATGTTGTCGGTGACCAAGGCTACACGGTCTCCTCCATTGAGACCTCCCTTCTCGATCTTAGCAGGAGTGCCCCAGTCAGTCCAATACATGAAGCTGAAAGCACAGGAAGCGTCATTATGACAATATGAAGTCCCGAGGAATGCTTGTGAGGCGGCCAGCTGGAATAATGTATTACAAACTGTGTCTCATCACTAACAGCTTCCAGAATGTAACTATCTAGTCACTATACCACCACTTACTTGCTGTGAGGGTCAACCACAATAGCACGCGGTTTAGCCAAGCCTTGGTGAAAGACAGTTTTACGGCGACTACCATCAGCGCTTGCCACGGAGATGGAACTGCGGACACTGTCGGTCCAGTAAAGGTTGCCATGGATCCAGTCAAAAGCAATGCCCTCCGGAGCATCGATGCCACTGTCAATAACTACGCTGTGCTGGCTGGAGTCTGCAGCCACAGCCATTGGAGCTCTATACATATTGAGGAGAAACACAATAACGGAAGATGTAGCTCATAACCTTTAAATAACCTTTCCCAAGCCCAGCCCCTTTCACTTGTCCTACCTAGTTACTGTAACTAGGTAGGACAAAACACCATAGAAAGCTATTACAGCAAAACAGACAGTTGACGGAATGTTTTGGTTGCTTAACTATATGTATCTATACTGCTGCACTGGTATAACTAAATTGAATCTAAATCTAAGACCTACATTTAAGGCAAATTTCTATTAAACATGTTATATGTTAGTTACTTTATAAACTGTGAAACAAGTCTTTTCTGACCTGTAGATCTTTTTCTGGGTGATGTCAGACCAGTAAATCTCCTGGGTAGCCATGTTCATGTCCAGAGCGATGACGTTCTTTAAACGAGGAATCACGCTGGTGTACTCACTTCTGTCCAAGGTCATCTTCCTCACCTCGTGATGGTTGGTAAAGAACAGGTAGGCTGTAGTGCCTACACAGTTAGACAAGGCCAAGAGAGACGGTGTTTTCATACCGAGCCAGAGAGCTTGCATTTTTTATCTGTATTTAGATTAACCGTTTATGTCACGCCAGAGGTTTTGACGGCAAAACATTGACTGCTATTTACCAATGGCCTTGCAAGCTTTTGTTGCCGGGTCAACCTGATATCCCTCTTCGCACTCGCATTTGTAACTGCCAATCTGGTTGACACATATTTGACTGCAGGTGTCTGGATTAGCACACTCGTCAATATCTAGGGATTCACAGGGGACAGGAAAAACACCATGTTCACAGCACATCAAACGATGATGATGCAACAGTGCAGGGTACAGGAAATAAAGCAACCACATTGGCTCTCTCCAGGGTCACCCCATTGTTACTAATGGTACGTCCGTGCTGTAGAGATGATTTGTGCCAAACTAAACAGATAACTGGGCACAATTTTCTCAATCTGTCTGAAGTTCAAGTTATGACACAATGCAGATCTTTGGATCTTATTCTGGACCTAATGGACCTTAACTTGTTTTTGGGATGTTGTACCTTCACAACGTTTACTGTGTAACAAGTGATAGCCATCAGGACACAGGCACTCATAACCAATCGTCAAGTCATTGCAGGTGTGAGAGCAGCCGCCGTTGATGTACAGACACTCGTTCAAGCCTGCAAGAGAGTAAAGACAATTTGCTACATACCTTTTCCAGAGGACTTAGCCAGCCTTCTGGAGGGTAAACACTGTCATTCAAATGTGTGAAACCAGCAGCTACATTAGCTGACCGGCCATGGAGCCCTATACTCACCACATTCTTTCAGAGGCTCATCCGACCAATCCCTGCAATCACGCTGCTGGTCGCACACTTTCTCCATGCTAATGCACTCGCCGCTATGACATCGGAACCTAGCTGTCCCTTCACACTTCGTCACTGTAGAGAGCAGACAGGATCAGATGAGACATCTCACGGCACCAAAGACGCAATATAGAGCGTTTTGGACGGAGGTAACAGCCCTTGTTCCCTATTTAGTGAGGGACACAAGGGAGGCGTCCATACCGTTTACGCAGCCCATCTCGTCACTCAGGTCCCTGCAATCGTACCGCCAGTTGCACTGGTGGCTGCCATGGATACAGGTGCCATCGCCACATTCAAATTCGTCCGGGCGGCATGTGGAGCGAGCTACGGGGAAGGGGTTGAAAGACAGACATTGTATGAGCCCCACAGACAGGTAACGGTAGTGATTTGTGGGACATTAAAGTAAAACAACTTCACCCCCAGCTCTGAGCCTGACTCCACCCACTGCACACGTTTGAAAAAAAAGCTATAAAGTAAGATAAGGAGCTGAGTGAGTGGTGGGGAGGGGCTGAGAGGGGGGCCCTATTAAAGGTATATTAAACACTCCCTCAGAAGCAAAGCCCCGCACATTGGAAAAGCATTGCTGAGATTAGGGTATTGTTGTTGTGGTCTGCACCTCTTTGTTTGCGTTCCTATTTACAGAGCCTGGGCTAGTACCACTATCATTTCAGCACTGCAGAGAAGGAGATATTCAATGAATTTGACAATAAGCGTATTAGCTTACAATCGCTTACTAATTTCATGACATACAAGGGTGCCAATCATACACATAGCAAGTCAGCAAGGGCCTTGCATGACTTTAAGCATATATGGCATGTAGACCCATAAAATGCAGATATACATATGTTTTAATAAACCACAGTTCAGTGATATTTACAGCTCATACTTTGCGTGCAGGGCCTCTTTAGAGACACAACAGTCAGCAGAAGCGTAGCGTAATCACGACAGGCCCAGGTGCAAAACAAATGTAAGGGTCCTATGAAAAGGCTCAATGGCAGACCAGATCATGGTTCCCTAAGAAATATTAGTTAGCCTAATAGATAACAACTATAGGCACAAATCTACACAGAAAAATGACATATGGTAATAAAATGTAATTGGGACAGACGACCTGTACAAGTTGACATAATAAGAACTAGCTGTTATGGCGTGTCTTATCCAAACATTTAGTCAATTCGACTCCATATGGTCTCTGTAAGTTCCCTTTCAAACGGCAGAAACGAAAGTCTATTTAGTCTTCCTGTATTTTATCCTGTTGACTGTTGAGAACCAGGTGCTTCACATAACAGCTTGTAAAAGACAATGTGACCAAACGAAAACAAGCATTGTACTTGTGAGGCCGTAGTTACGGCGTGTAGCATTAGCTGCTGGCATTGGTTAGCGACACATCAGCAGCGGGCGAACATGGTTTACAGTACAGCCACTCAACTGCAATCAGCCTCATCGGACTGATCCGTGCAGTCGGCCCCGCCGTCACATTCCCAGCTGCTGTGTATGCACTCTCCGTTGGCGCAGCGGAACTCCGAGGACGTGCAGCGTTCCGGGACGGGCTCCTTGATGCCGCAGTTCTGGGGCCACTCGTCTGAGCTGTCTGTGCAGTCTGCGTCCCCGTCGCACACCCACAGCTGTGGGACGCACACAGTGTTGTTGCACTGGAAGGAGGAGGGGCTACAGGTGACGGGCGGGCAGGAGTCCTCGTCACTGCCGTCGTCACAGTCTGCCTCGTCGTCGCACACAAAGATGGCCGACACACACTGGCCACTGCTGCAGCGGAACTCCTTGTTGCTGCAGTGCTTGGTCGCTAGGAAACAGGAGACAAGGATGTCAAGGCAACGTGGGCCAGCGTATATGGACAGCACTTATTCATTATGGGGTTTTAATGGTGGGCTGCTTAATTCAGTTGTAGTACCCCCCGCACCCATCCACCCTTCCTCTGAACAACAGGTGTCTGCCCTAGCTCATTGTTTATGTTTATGTTAAGCTGTGTATGAAAGCCCCGAATCAAGGAGTGTACCTTTAACGGTTAGTTGAGGGAATACTGTGTGTGAATGTGGTAGGCCTGTGGAACTCACCACAGCTCTCTTCATCAGCGCCATTCTCACAGTCTGCTTTCCTATCACAACGCCAGCTGTTGGGCACACACTGGTTAAGACGGCCACCGCAGCTCAGTTCTGTTGGCCTGCATGTCTTGGCCTCTAGTGGAGACACAAAAAAGTCAATTCAAAGTCAAAAGTCAAACAGGTGACATGAGTCTTCCACTACTGTTATCACTGAAATGGCATTCACAATGCAAAGCCGTTGCTATGTGTGTCCTGACCTGTGCTGTAATTTAATACATATTGGTCTGGGTTTCATTTTGGGCAGATTTCAGAATTAAACCCATTGCTTGCTACACCTGCTTAGCACACCGTCAAAAAGAAAGGGAGGATCAGTGTTTCCCTGGAATAAAAATATACTTCTGTTTCTTCTAGCTCTACTTACGACAAGTAGCGGGAAGTTCATCTGTGCCATCTCCGCAGTCATCGGTGCCATCACACATCCATCTAGCCGGGATGCATTTCCCGTTTCCGCACTGAAACTGTGTGGTTCCACATGTTGTCAGTGCATCTATAAAAGATAACATTAACACATTAGCACGCGAGTTGTCCATTAGCTAAAATGACTTGCTGCATTTGATACACAAAATATTTGGTTTGGGTTTAATATCACAACACTAAGTGAGCAGCTGTGGGATAGGTAATCAGAATTCCTACATTAAACACAACTACCTCAATAATGTTGCCCTCCCAGCCACCATCTAATGGACTTATTGAAGAGGAAGGACCAATTCAGATACTGCATATCACAAGCCTTTGGCACAGACAGCTCTTTACAGGGGGTTTACAATCCACTAGGGAATACCTGGCCCCATTGCCCAAGGGCTTTAAAAAAAGTGGACACCTGTTTCTGACAGGGGTTTCTGAAAGTATCAATGTGACTCTCATCTCATCATCATTGCAACAATAGAGAACAAATGGACAAATCACACATAATCCATTGTATACCGCTATGAGGTAGTGTTTCAAAATGGGGATACATCATGTGTGTAATTTTGTACATTTGTTAATGTAAAACTAGGCTAAGTCTAATATTAACTGGACGTTGGTTTGCTACTGAATCATTAACAGGAATTATATGATTGTAATTGCCACTTCCTTGTAATAGAACCCATGTGATGAAACTATAGTTTAATAGCCTAATAAATGCTGGAGCAGTTTTTGGCACAGTGTTATATGACTGCTTCCATAACATGACTAGTGTGTCAAATAAGCCAAATCCCCTCTCCATTCCCTGAAATGCACCCATTCACATATTTACTCAATGAACTTAAAGTTCAGTCCTTCAAAAGAAAAACAGAGGATGACAGTTATTGACTGACTGTGGCTCACTGCCAAGAAAATACAAACGTGGCACTCCTGTTCGATCTTGTCTGGTGTGTTTAATTGATCTGCCAACGTATTAAAGGAACATGAGAGGCATCTGTTAGGCCTACTATATACTTACAAATAAGGCATTTAGCATCACCCAATTATTAGGTCCATATAACCTCAGCAGTACCAATATTTGAGTCAGAATATAGTATCCATCTGTTTATCCAGCGAGAATACAGTTTAAGTAGCTTAATAATGTTGTAATAGCACGGTACATTTAGGTTAGTTTAAAAGTGGAGTCTGCTATCCTGGAGAAAGACTCGATCAAAACAGAAACACCTCTCCATTCAATGCCATAGGGTGATCCCTCCGAAGCGCTGACCCCTATATTGGATACATAAAATGCCAAGACCTGCCCTTAGTGTACATGTAATGTTATTCTCAATGTATTTGTCAATTTTGCAGGGCACTTATTTGTGCCCCATTTACACTGCCAGGACTGTATAGAAACACTTAAATATGTTTTCAGCTTGCACACACAGAACAGACAGCCAGCGGACTGTGAAGAGATATTTGCTTTACAAAAAGTGTATTAGCTTGCAATCACTATTGCCACCTTACATTTGTGTACCACTACAATTATTCATATAGCAGTTCATTTTTAGAGTGCTATAAAAAAATAAGACAGATAGATAGGCCTAATGCAACCTGTAACAATGCCCAAACTGATTAGTAAGTTGATAGTTGCAGTGAGGGAAGGAATTATTAGTAATTTTATTATTATAGTATTATTATTATAATAATAATATGAATTACAATACAAATGTAATACTATTAAGTAAAAAGGATTGATAGTTTCATTTTCTATGGCAACATAGCCAGGCTACAGCCTACAGGGGAGTTCAGGCTAGTCTACGCATGCAAAGAATGAGCAGTAGTAGCTATCATATTTCAGAAATGGACTAGCCCAGACAGAGCTGGGTTGAAAATGGACCTGCCTATTTTCCTGAAGGAAGCAAGTAGCAATGCTACAGCATTGCATGTTTACTAGACTGACTGTGCCAATAATGCCCATTACCCAACTGACCAAATATGACATTTTCCTATTTTTTCCTAAAAACGCATAAATAATAATTGTTCATTGTGTGCATTTATGGGCATGAGGAATATTAATTTGCACAATTAATTCCCTTCGACGTAATCTTCACGACCCTGTCCTGCAAACATGGTTAGATTGCAGTGAGAAAATACTTGAATCCCTTATCAATTTACAATAATTAAATTGTAATTTGTCGTAGAATAAATGGCGGTCATATTTCATTGGAACAGAAAAAGATTCGGCATCAACAAATTATTTTTCCTCCGTATTGTGAGATCCACACTCTTGGAATCTCATTGGCTGATGAACCAAATGTCCCCACCCCTACTTCAGTACGAACAAATGAAATGGCATACAACTCCAGCAAACTCTAGCAAATACCAGTTAGAATTAAACTACAAAGAAAATAGAACATTGGCAAAATATATATGTATATATTTATATATTTATGTTTGGTCTAAGTGGAAATCGTTTCACAACGTTGAACGAAAAAGAAAAAAAGAATTGTCCCTTCACCCTTAACACCATCCGGTGCTGTCAGAGTGGGCAATTTAAAACATACGGAACCAAAAATGAAAAGAATGCACTGAAGGCTAATATAGTGTACTCTATACTGTAGGCTACTATTTAAACATTTAACTAATTTACAATATGCTAGGCTGTATTGTAGCATAGTAGCATACATAGGCATCGCAATAAATTATTTGGAAGATGGTATTTTAAAACAATTGTCCTGAATTCAATTTAAATTTGAACTTACTTGTCGGGACAATGGAACAGATGATAAATACAATGGCGAAGTGGAATGGCCGTCCCATACTTTTCAGACGAATTGATCACAGTAGCCTAGTATTTAACTCCGTTCTTATGCGTTAAAACGGTATCAATAAAATTACGCGATACGATCTACAATATGTTTCTATTCTGTGCTGGGGTTATTTTGTTATGCATTTGGCTTTTTAGCTCCTTCTGGAATCAGATGCGCCTGTCTGAAAGTAATGGCAAAGATGCTCTACCAACAACATCAGACCAATTTCAATGTGGTCCATGAGTGGGAGGAGGTTGGGCCAAGGAAAGGAAGGCGGGGTTTGTAGTGGTGTGATTCTGGAATACTCGGAATTTCATTTTGGAGGCGTGGTTTATGGTGATTTATTTTTTTAAATTAGGGGAGGGGTCGATCATGTGGGTCGACGGTCGAAGTAGGGAGGTGAAGAGAGATAAAGATAAAAAAGGAGAAAGGAGAAAGAGGGAGAAGGAAGGGAATAGACCCCACCTCAAAATCCCCAGACCCAAGAAGACCTACACCATAGAACTAAACTACACACAGATAAAGACAGAAATGTATAGATTCATGCATTTATGAATTATTCTGGAGTAGTTGTATACACTAATACACCGACAACATGATTTAAAAATAACATGTAAATACATTATTTAATTTAAAAGCATGAATTATAATCACAAATATAATATTTATGAATATGAACAACTTAATTTAAAAAAATGATCTGTTAAAATATGTTTACATTCTTGAGATTGTTTTCTTAACTGAAAAATGTAGCCAGAGTCTTGCCTCTTATAAGCTAACTATATGGAAACCGTTTGGTAAAACAAATCTAGTTGTAAACAAAACCTTGAACCAAGTGCCACAAGTTGCTTATCTGCCAAAACAAAGCAAAACATTCCCGATATTTCTATGCCGTTATGAACCTTACCACATTCCTCATGGAATGGGCAATGGGATATTGATTTGTACCTCAAATGCCCAAATTAGGAAAACATATACAGGTAAGATTCTTCAAAAATTTCAGTATAATAGTATATCTTGTTGTTCAGGCCCTTTTCTGAGAAGAACTCAAAATTGGGGTACATTTAATACGAATCGACATATCATCATGGAGTCTTCTTTGTGCAGTTGTTGGAAGCATTTGGGGCTTGAAAACACACTGGAACTGCACTAGTTAACCTGCAAGCTGGCTAATGGGGTGATCTCTGCCTGCTGTCTCACAGGACCTTGACATTGGGCTGCTGACGGGGCAGATAATGTGACACTGAAGAGGATTCCTTAATCTACTCACTGTATACATCATGAACAAACTGTTCCTGCAGCACAGATAAAGTAAGTGGCTGCCTCTCTTTGTCCTTTATGTTCATAGTCATCCAGTCCCACAGACACATATTCCACCCACACCTCTTCTACCACACCCCACTCTTACCGAATGGCCACCGGCCACTGAAGCATGCGTAAACATCCAACTAACAAATTCTAGTTCTTCCAGTATGTCTTTGCTCAAATAAATCCTGTCTGCTGACAATTTTGAAATCAACGGTTTTATTTGCTCCATTTCTCTTAAGGTCAAATCAGGTTATCCCAGTTGCAGTAAAGCCTGTTTTTGCCTGCCAGACATGGCAAGTAACATTTTCATTAAAGTTCTGACGTTGTTAACGTTGTTGAAGTGAGTCAATCTGAGGAGACAAAAATAATAATTTGCTTAAATTTATGTTTCATTCATCAGTGCTTGCACTTCTCTGGATTGCCTGTCACCATTGCTTTACATGCAGAACATATAGAAAGCACAATAAAAACTTAAAATGAATCATGTCTCTATTGAAAATCTTAAGAAAACTAGTCGAACTGAAAATAAATTACCGTAGATAATAGCAGATCATGCAGTTTTTTCCCCCCACTTGACGTTATATGTCTCACGGCACTAACTGCAGATTCTCCTCATCATTCCTCCAATGAGCTCATTCATAGCATGCATTAGCGCTAAACCAACTCAAGCAGAGAGAACTGCCTAAAAAGTAAGTGTTTGTCAATGGCATGTACCCTATAGACATACCAAAACAACATTACGTTAAGCATAAAGGACTGCTAGGGTCTACAATGGACCTCACAATAAGTGTAGCGGCATTAACATCAGAGGCATGGAAGCTAGACGACATCACAACCAACTGGATTTAGGTTGAATCGATGGCAGTCATGAATGTTGCATGGACTTCAAGCTAGATCAAATGCGATGTCCCAAGGTTCTGACACCTTTACACTACTACAGTCTAAACAAAGAAACCTTACTATCAATACACCACGCAAATCTACACTGTAGTAGCTTGTCATATTGAAAGTCCACTGTATAGTGCAGTGGGTCTCAACCTAGTTTGAACCTTGATGCTTTGCTGGCTAAATGTGCATACACAGAAACATTGTCACAAGGTTAACAGTAACCCCAACAATACCACTGGGGAAACAAAAAGGATTTCAAAATGTGGATTTCATTTCCCTCCCCACCGTGAGAGTGACGCAATTGGGCAATTTAGCTCACGCTTTGATCCAAAGCTTCTCACAGCGAGTAGTTCGTTCGGAGCATTTTGCTCAAGAATGCTTACAGGTAGGTCTAATCTGGGTGTCAATGGTCAAATCTGGGTGTCACACACACATTGATGCTAGACAATACCAGCCCTCCAGCAGAAAGAAAAACAGTTCAACAGCACACGTTAATTACGAGATGCCTTTATTGTATTTTTGGAATCCAGTGACACAGACGCAAGAAAGAAACAGTCCTGCCCCTCACCCCGTTCACAGACAGCCTGAGAGAGAGGGGAGGCGGGGCTCAGGGCGGGACGTACCGTGATCCCGTTTGTGGTCTTAAATTAAACACAGATAATAGTGAACGACACATCCAGGTGCATTTATTTCCACAGACACGCACGTCATGCATTCGATAAGAGACTCCGTTTGAGGGAATAAAAACGGAATATTCAAGCATAAACTTAAGTCTCAAAGAAACATACAAATAAAAAAGAACAGTCAGTCTCCTCGTGGTCAACAATCCGTCTGCTAGTCGTCGCTCACAAGAGAATACAAGAAAGGCAAAAAGACATACACAGTTCTACTATTCATATCCAGGTTGGGGGGAGGGGGCTGCTTAAATATGGAAATGAAACGGTTTTTTTTAAGCTTTCATATTTTGCTTTTTTTTTTTTGGTTTTTGATAATGTTTACTTTAATGAGAAAACACGTCCCACTAAAAATCTGCTCATATATGTCAAACTAGGCCTAGTCCACTGGCTGTGTCCTCACTGTGGAATCTAAGTAAAATATATATGGTTCCAGTCCAGGTTTCTCAGTGGGCCGTTGGTCCCATTCAGAGTAGTTTAATCGTCCTCACTGCCGCTGGCCGAACGCTCCTGGAACGCATACAGAACATTTGACTAATTAATGCATATTCAGAATATATACTGTATATATTTTTTTTTCTTCTTTTTTTTTTGGAGGTCAAGGGTGAAACGACAAAAAAAAAAACATGGAACCAGTGAACAGAAGTCTCACCTCTTCCTGCTCCTCCTCACTGTCATCGTCGCTCACCACAGGCTTGGCCCGAGCCCCCCGGCCCCTCCGCCGCTGACCCTTGGCCCCTCGCTCCCCCTTCTCCTTCCGGTTCAGCTTGATCTTCATCTTCATTGGACGAGCTGAGGGAGAAGGGAGGCCGGCTTACATGCAGCACAGGGACATCTACTGTACAGAGCGGTAGAGTTGGTGTTCACTGCGCGTGTGTGTGTGTGTGTGTGTGCATGTGTGTGTGTGTGCGTGTGTGTGTATACACACACATGAAACACTCACATTCAGACTCTGAGCCTTCATCTGCTTCCTCCTCCTCTTCATCACTCTCCTCACCCTCGCTTTCGTCATCTTTCTCGATCTTCTGCCTCACGCTAGTGAAGACCGACTGGAGCACTATGGAGTCCTCGTAGATCTGCCAGGTTGACGGGAGAACATGGTGAGACACCGGACATGGGGCCACACATCCGTGGCCATATTCACACCCTTCACCTAATCAGTTTGGAATGGAATACTACGATACAGGGCTGCACAGGTGGGAACCGTATTAATATCACAATCTCGATTCAGAACTATGCAACATATTTTCATTAGGGACATCAGCAGCATCAAAACAAGCGCTCTTAAGGCCGATTTATGCTTCTGCGTTGAGCCTACGTCCATAGTTTATATGCCGTAACCTACGCCACAGCCTGCCATGTAGCTTACGTCGTTGTGAGCAAATCGTACCAGCGCACTCTCTCTCGGCCGCGTGGACCTGTGCACGTTGACTGTGCATGCAAGGCCCCACTGTACAGAAGTGCCATGTCTAGGCCCCTGAAACAGAACACTAATAAAGTGTAAACGTTTTCAACTAGACATATCAAAATATGCATTTCTTTGTTACACCAACATTGATCATAGGAACCAATGAGTGCAGACACAAAGTAGTCTTGGTTAATAGTGCTCAAACAAGGCACATAAAAACGTTTCTTGCCAGCGACTAATAATTATACCAGGGCTGTCAAAGGGAGACATTTGTGTGCGTGTACATGACAACACTGCTATAAAAACTATTACAAAGCACTGGCTTGCATCCACAAGACAGTTGTTGGCGGCGTTGACGGACGGACGAGCAGTTCGTTTTGCAGAGGTGCGCGTCGTAGCCTGCCGCATAGGTGTCACCTCATTGTTACCTCAATGTTACCTCATTGTGATTTCTGTTACATAAGTTACTGTTAGCTCCTCGCGGCACTGAACCGTAGTTTGGACACTTATTTACTTGATGTAGACACTTATTTAGATGATTTAGACGAAGCAGGTGTCGAGATGGCAACTGTGTATCTTTATTCTGCTCTTTAGGACAGGGAACAGCACGTCTCATTCACCTCTAAACTGCGCATTAAGCTTACTTCTAGAACCCCCCCCCCCCCCACACACACACACACACACGCACACACACAAACACTGTCCTGTCTTAATATAGTGAAACAAATGTCCCCAATGTACTAGCCTGTGATACAATTCTGATCTTACGAAATGAAATTGGAGCTCACGGACGCACTGTGTGTGATTTGCTTGAGAACTATGAGGCATCCAAACTACTTGATCGTTTTACTAAGTAATGGCAAATGTAGTCTGTTATTCCCATCATGTGTCGGCTCTGGGACCTGGGTTTTCCATTATTTGATATTGAGCATATTATTTTAATGGTAAATGCTCCTTTGCGGGTTAACAAGCACAAATTAGCACAAAGGAAGAATGCATACAGTATCTTTAATAGTGATTCTCGTTTTATCCAGAATGATGCAGCCCTACTACAATGATAGTACATATGGAGTAGAAAAAACATGAGTGGACCCCACGACAACACACTGGCCCGCATCTATGAAACGTACAATCATTTCCACGCAAAGGTCAGCATTTATCAATCTGGACCGATTTGGACGTGAGCGGTGGCAACGATCAAATATCACGTCAAGTCTCAACTCGTATACGCAAGTTTTCGAGTCATCTTACTTGCGGAGCAGCATAGTGGAGGTGGCGGAGAATTATCTGTGAGATTTTTTTAGACCGTATAGTCTGCTTCTGACAGGCATTTAAGAGTAGATACATTACTTAAATATATGACTGCAAAATATTACATTTTGTAAGACCATTGTTGTCCGCGGGACGAAGCCTATAGCCTGCATGCCAGAGAAAGCTGTTCTGCATAGCGCAGGTTAACGGGGTGTTATTATTTGATGATCCGATCAGACGCTGACAATCTTGCCAAGACAGCCGTAGCCTGCTCAGCGCAGCCCCAACCATACTCTGCATGGACAGAGAAAGGTGCTTTGGCCTGCGGGTCTCTGGACATATAGCGCATATTAACAGTTATTTGATCCTCCGATAGTAACAGAATAAAGCCTATGCCCAAAGAGCCCATATGTCGTGGTTCACTACATTCAGGTTCATTTTCTTAAAGGCCGAACACCATAAAATCGTATTTATCTGAAACGCCGTACAAATGAGTGGCAGATCAGAAGAGACATCGGAGCAGCCGCTCACCAGGGAGCCCTCCAGGTTGAACGTCTGTGCGTTTTGACAGAGTAGCATCACATCCTTCTCCAGGTCGTTCAGGCTGCGGTATTTATGGCTTCTAATCCTCTCCTACGTGGCAGAAGGAAAAGACAAAAGGACTGGCGTGAACAACTGTCCAGAGGCTTTGTAGTCTGGGTTCATCTCTGGACAATTTCCACCTGGGCCTCGTTTTCCTTTCATATCCAACTGTAGTGACAGCCTCTGACTCAAATATAATTAAATACTTTACTTTCAGTTGGGACTCCATAACGATAAACAAACAAACGGCAATTTCCACGACGTACAGACATTTAAAACAGGGTAATGCAGTACAGTCGGTGTGTATCACAAGTGCACGCGTTGTATCCTGCCAGACACCTCATTCAAGCGGTTTTCTCTACCCGTACCTTGATCTTCCTGAAGTCCACAGGCTTGCGGATGAGCTCATAGTACTCTGGCAGCTCCTTGCGAGAAGGCAACTGGATAAAGACCTCGCTCAGCTGCCGCCCATTACTGCTGCGAACCAGCAGAGAGAGGGAAGCTGGGGTGTTAATACCATTGTATTGAGATAGCACGCACGCACACACGCACGCACGCACACACACACACACACACACACACACACACACACACACACGCGCGCACGTGCGTGAGGATCTCTCTCCCCCACTACATTCTCACCCGTCTTTGTACTTGATGACGGCGTCGACGATCTTCTTCATCTTCTTGGTGAGGGAGGGCGGGTTGGGCGAGAGCTTCTCGGCGGGCGGGCGCCCGCGCTTCTTGCCCTTCTTCACCTCCTCGTCCTTGTCGCGGACCCGCCCCCCGCTGGAGCTGGGCGTGGCCGACCCCTCGTGGTGGTGGTGGTGGTGGTGGTGGTGGTGGTCGCGGTCCCTCTTGCGTTTCCTGGTGGTCTTCTTGTGGCGCACCTCCTCCTCAATGTCCTCCAGGTTGCCATCCTCTATGGCCTGTGGAGTGTGTGTGTGTGTGTGTGTGTGTGTGTGTGTGTGGGGGGGGGGGGGGGGGTGCATTAAACAACATTTTATAATTTTACAATATAAACTTTATTTCCA
>JAODLL010007707.1:20778-31703 GCA_026546735.1 Forbesichthys agassizii | reverse complement strand
ACACCCAACTCTTATCTGTTCTGGCTGCCTCTCTTAATATCTCTAAAATATTTCATATATATATACAGAGAGCCTCTCTCTCTCTCTCTCTCTCTCTCTCTCTCTCTCTCTCTCTCTCTCTCTCTCTCTCTCTCTCTCTCACGTCATGACAGACATCACTAATGGCTTTAGATTACTCTGAGCCAGCACCCACACAGATGCCAGGTCTTTCAGATATCTTCTTCCTTCTCTGAGTCCTGACCAATAGGACAGCTCCTGGTCTAGACTCTTGCTTTCATCTGACAGCCGGTATCAGCTCCAGTGCACCTGCATATACAGTATATACGTGCCTGCATATAGAGGCCAGATGATATGTGTGTCATTAATGTTTAGAGCAGAGCGGGGAGCAGATGTACGTGTGCTGGAACTGTGATTGGTCCAAATGTGTGACCGCATCCAAGCATAATGTCCTTACAACTTCTGATGATGATATGTATTTCTTCTCATGGAGAGACAACACATTAATTCTGTTTAGATATTGATCATATATCATAATATATAATATACATAATCAGTATACTGTTATAGTATATAGCAGTAGCGAACCGTGACCCTGGACACTGGGCCTTCAGTGCCGAAAGTATGCGCTCAGAACCGGTGATCTTAAAACAATTTCCTACACTTAAGCATTGACTGCTATTGTAACGTTCAGGACTGTTTTTTTGCCGGTGTGCGTACGCCTCTGGTCACAGTTTGCCCAAGTCCCCAACTAGCCGCTTCCTTTTGTGTTGATTGCTTATAGTTTACAGCTGTGTAGGGGTATATGTTGGGGATTGGCTTTTGTTCTTTGTCTGTTATTGCTTTCCTCTTGGCTGTGATATGTTGTTTTTCTGGCTGTGTGAAGTCACTTCCTTAAACAGTCACGCAACGTATACTTGATAGTCTATTGTCTGAAACATGTTTATCCAAGTTGAAAAGTATAGCCATCTCCCACTCCACAGTCCATGGCAATGCTACGTGGTAACTAGCTAGCCTAGCTGTTGTAGCTCAGAGTTAAGATCGAAATCCATCTAAATGTACAGAATGGGGTCAGCGTCAAAGACATAATAATACTCTAAAACATCTCTTTATGCTCAAATTCTTCCCCGAAAATGCAATGCTGACAACAAGATGAATATTGTCGCCTCGTTATAATTAGTACTTTCTGCAGCTTTCATCTCGTCTTAGCAATAGCTACACTGAAAATGATGTGAATATCAATCTCATGATTTGTCTTACTTTTTTCACTTCGTGTCCCATGGCAGTGTACTACAGTAGTTCAGTGTCCACATATTTTTATTTTCACTTACTGTAACGATAGTAGCATGCTGGCTTTTAGCTAATTAGCTAGTTCATCTGCTACTTGTTTGGCGGGATGCCCATACAGTAAACCTACATTAGTAATTTTCACCCCATTTGCCTTCATGTAATGTAGCTCACCGTTAAGTGTCAGAGAACTATTGCTTACTAAAATGTCTCACTTTCAGTAGCTATGTTGCTTTATTGTTTACTTGTCAAATTAGATAAATAATTTATAAATATAAAATGTATTAGGCTATACTATATTTTATTTGGGGTATTCACCGAATACCTTGATGGCCCTGAGGGTTCCCCTGTGGTAGAGTATATATACATGATATATTACTGTATGCAATCATATACCTCACTTGGGAATACACACAGCAAAATGACACAATGTTCCTGGTTAAACAAATCTTTACATTACAAACTACTATTATGGACCTAATAAGAGAAATGCATGCAGTATTGTATGTGTTAGAGGGGGGTAGGGCCAAATTCCTCATCAGTTTGTTGTTGAACTGTAAAACTACATATGTTAACGACTCATTGTGGCACTGTGTCTCATGTTTGAGGTCCGTGTCAGAATATATAAAGGCATCTGGAGAGACAGACCTCATTGTTTTTGGACTCTGCTGCAAATCGGCCAAATGTGTGTTTACGTTCCATTTTACATTGTGCTGCCATTAGGGCAGCATTTTGTTCCACCACCCATCTGGCATTGGCACAGGAGCACACACAGACACACACTAGCCTGCTAGATGCATACAAGACAGACTAGTGAACATCGACAGAGCATCTCAAACTCATGGGGAGGATAAATCATTTTTGCTTAGCCATGGATACAAACCTGCATTCACTTATTTGTGACAAACAAATTGATTGCTTACAGATTGTCGACACTGTCGTGTCAACTAATGAAAACACCAGAATTCTAGATGTGAATACACAAAATAACTCAGTAAATAACAGTTTCAGACACTACTACCGTATTGGTCCAAATATAAGATGATCCTGAAAATAAGACGACCCCCCCTTTTTCAAGAATCATTTTTGGAAAAACACTTTTTGAAGACCAAATGTTCTTTGAATAAAGAAAATCATTTATTTATAAAAAATTAATTATACTAAAAATACATTAAATAAAACTTGCTGTACCGTTTATGAACATTCTTCTACACCATCCGGCTAGCTTTGAAATCGGTGGTTACATTTAGCTCTTTGGCGATTTCCAATGCCTTAAGTTGAATGACCGCTCTATGGGCATTCCTTCATTCCGTTTTTCAGTCACGTATTCACACACTCTCCTGTCAATCTCTTGGAAGCAGCTGCTTTTGGGACCACAGTAAGATTTTCTTTTACTGTTTGCATTTCTAAGTCTGTATTTTTGCGCTCTCCATCTTTTGAACATTGCATTTAGTGACACTATATTTCTTGGCTGTTGGAGAGTTGTTTGATGACTGCTGCATTAATCAAAATTATTTTAAAATTAGCATCTTAACTCCTCCTCAGTTGTTTAACTTGACCTACTTTTGAGACGCTTTGTTCAAGACGATCACTGTGTCTTTCCATATTTCATGCATCTGTATGCTAGTAGCGAGGGACGGTGGATGAGTGCATAAACTAGCTTACAAGTAATGTACACCATTTGTCTAGACCCCAAATATAAGATGACGTGACCTTTTAAGACGCATTTAAAGAAAAAAAACACAGTCTTATATTCGGACCAATACGGTACTACTACTACTACCAATAATAATAATAATAATAATAATAATAATAATAATACTGAACTTTATTTATAGAACAATTTTAAAAACAGTTTACAAAGTGCTTTGACAAACATAACAAAGCAGAATAATCATTAAAAAAAAGCTAAATTAAAGTTAAACATTTTGAGAAAATAGTCAATAGTCAATTATAAAATAACGAACTATTAAAACAATTTATAATATCAATGTAAAAATAAAATACAAATGTAAAATAAACAGAAATAGAAGAATACAAACTATAATACCACATCATATGAAGACAAGCTTATTAAAGTGTGTTTTAATAATTGTTTTAAAATATTCTACGAAGTTTGCTAGACTTATTTACACAGGTAGGGCATTCCAAGGCACAGACAGAGATCCCAGTCACCTTTCATTTTGAGCCTGGACTTTGGAATGGACAAGTAGGTCCCATCTGAGGATCCAAGGCTGCGAGTTGGCACATATGGCTTTAGAAATTAATGATGTAATAGGGAGCTAGTCCCTAATCAATACAATCTTAAAATCAATTCTAAAAGTGACAGGGAGCCAAAGTTGCCAAGATTGGGCCGATGTGATGTCGCCTATTAATACAAGTCAGAAGCCTAGCCGCTGCATTTTGAAATAGCTGGAAAGGGGAGGGTGATCTTTGACAGTAGTCCAGTCTTGAGAACATTAGGGCATAGATTATCTTTTCTAGGTCGTGGTATGAGAGGAAAGGTTTCATTCTTGAAATGGTTCTTAGCTGGAAGAAACTGACGAAAGGACTGAAGAAATTACTGGACTACTGTCTTTATTTGAGGTTCAAAGAACATTTCCGCGTAAAACTTTACTCCTATTTCTGGCTACTGGTTTCATTTGCAGACAAGGGATCAAAGGCTACACAGATTTTGAGGGCCAAACTGAATATTTTCAGACTTTTTGTAATTTAGCTGAAGAAGATTTTGAGCCATCTAGTACTTGATATCATTTACGCAGTTTAATACAGCAGCTAGACCTATTTGGCTTACCAGGTCTCAGTGTAAGGTACATCTGTGTCATCCGCATAGCAATGGAAGTAATATTGTGTCTATGAATAACGTGGCCTAGAGGCAGCCTATAAATAGAGAAGTAAATATGACATAAAATAGAACCTTGCGTTTTCCCACAGGTGATATTACAGTTTATTAACTGGGAGAAGTGGTTCTGTCTACGAGGTAGGAGTAAAACCAATTAAGAGCAATGCCAACCCAATTACTTGGATAGTCAATTAAAATGGTATGGTCTACTGTGTCAAAGGCTGTACTTAGATCTAAAGGGATTAATATTGCACTTTCCCCACTGTCAGTTGTTAAAATAATATTATTAGTTACCTTGAGAAGAGCCGTTTCTGTGCTACGGAGAGATCTAAAACCTGACTTGAACTTAACTTAAAATGATTGTTGTGACTCATGAAATAAATAAATGGTGTAGAGATCACTTTTTGTAATACTTTAGATAAAACCAGAAGTTTGGCTTTTGGTCTAAAATGACTAAGAACACTGGACTCCTGGGTTGGTTTCTTTAAATAGGTTGGACGATAGTATGCAGAAGGAAACTTGCCTGTCTGTAATGAGCTATTGGTGATTGATAAAATACTGGGACCAACAGTGTCTAGAATTTATTTGAGGAATTTAGTATGGATATTATCAAGGGTGCAAATAATGAATTTCATATGGGATATGGTTTTGAATATGAACTGCTGATATATAGGATCAAAACTGTGATATTGATAACCAATAACGTCATTGACAGTTACAATCTGGTCAGGTGGTGTAACACGTAGTTCAGATAACAACGTAGTTCAGATGAAATTGAACCCAATGCGTGCAGGTTTAACCTGGGAAGATGATGCAACCCAGAAGGTTCTATCTAAGGAGCTGTCTAAATTGAGGAGGATTCCGTCTGTCCGGCCACAGAGCAGCCCAGTCTATAGCACCACCAACAGGTAGTGTGTGTGTGTGTGTGTGTATGTGTGTGTGGGGCAGAGGCAGGTACATAGGGTGTGCACATGTGAATGTGTCTGCTTTTATCATGTGTTTAGCAGTGCTAAAGTAAATCAATTAAAGATTGTACCTAATACATGTTAAGACTGTGGATACACATCGTTTTTTGTGTGTCACCAATAAGACTGGTTGCCACGGCGATGGACCCACTGGACCAGAGAGTAAAGCCTGTTGAGACGGAGCTGAGCAGGAACCTGCAGACGTACCTCCAACATCTTGGCCTGCTGCCCAAGACCCCCCCTTCCACTGCCAGCAAGGTGATTGTTGACCGCACACACATTCCCACACTGTTGACCAGCTTTATTTGGTGCATCAGAACATTTCACAGAGCAAAATGAAACTCTACTCTCTCACGTGGTAATACATCCATACCATCAAAGTAAAGCAATAGTAAAGATGGTCTAAAGCAGGGGTCGGCAATTATGTTTGGCCTCCAATATATTTTTCCACTATTGGTGGCAGGCCAGAATATAATCAATGGCTATTTTAATGGCCCACCTTCATTTCATGATTGAATAAATAAATGGTAGGCCTATATCGAACAGCTTGATAGATGAAATGTTAAATGATAAAATGTTATCTATATAGTGTCTCTGCGAACACGCTATAGTTGTCATAGAAATGACAGAGATGCATCTGTCATAAAACCTGTCTAGCCTAAATCTTATATTGTTGTAGGATAGGTAATTCTAACTATTTCAATGTATTTATGGAACAAATAAATACATGTATTCACCTTCTCCATTTTCGAGGGCACAACACCAGCTGCAACAGGTCTGATTGAAGACATGACTCAATTTGCTTAGGAGGCTACTAAACACTGCAAATTATATATATATATGTGTATATTAATTAGTAAATACATCCCGAACCCGCCTAGATCCCAACGTGCCTGGTGACATTTTTGACAATGACCTGCAGAGATCTCACTCAAGCTTTACGTGTGGTATTACAGAAGAACACATGCAATTACCTTGGCGTCCACCAGGAGTACATTATTACATTATTCTCTGTGTGGGTTTTATAGACTAGAAGTACAGTATGTTGAACTAAACACCAGATTATAAAAAAAATATGGCCGGCCAGATTTGATTGCTGGCGGGCCAGGTTTGCCCCATGGTCTGCTATTTACTGACCCCTGGTCTACAGTATATGATAGTTAATACATTAATATAGCACCAAATAACTTTTTTCTATGTAGATATAGTCGAGAAATGTTATTTGAGGATGTCATCTAGTCCAATGTTTTTCAGATGTGTGATCATAATTGTCAATAAAACCTACTTAAGGTACTGTACAGTTGGGATGTGCATTGGCAACAAGTACTTTCATTCTGATATTTTGATATGCCAAATCTCCATCTTATGGAACACGTTGACTATTAGGTTTCACCTGCTGGTGGTTTAGCTGAACTACATGAGTATGGCAATAATGGAAACCTAAATGAATGAATGGAAATTGTAACAATAACAGACATTAATAACTGCCCCAAGAGTTAGCCTGCTGCAGGTGGGGCAATTATTATTACCCCACCTGCTTAACTAAATATACACACACACACAGACACACACACACACACATAATGAGTGATGGATTTTGCCAGCACTCGCTGTTATGAGAGAAATAATAACCGCTTCAGGTCAAGAGTTCACACACATAATGAACTCCCTGTGTGATTGTCTCTCTGTCATGTCTGCCAGTGGGGGGTGTGGGTGGGATGTCACATGAGATGAAAAAGTGTCTCCTTTGTTTTGTTATATAGAGGTGCCATATTATTATATTAGCTTGATGTTAAAGGTGCAGTCAGTGATGCTGGAAAAAGATGGTTGATATTTGAACTCTACCCAAACAAAAGCACCTGCTTCCTCAGAAGCTTCGCCCCACACATTGGAAACACATGGTCAATACTAGGATATTGTTGATGTGTGCTGCCTGCACCACTTTTGTTTGTGTTCCTGTTTGCAGAGCCAGAGCTGTGTAGAAACACCAGATTATACGTTCAGCACACACACAGAGAAGCTAGCAGGCCGCTAGGAGATATTTGCTGAACTTGACAAACGGCGTATTAGCGTACAATCTCTTGCTATTATACCTATTAGTTGAAATGGAGTTTTTACTTCTAACTTTCTATTTCTGAAGTTATGTTCGTGGACATATTCTTTCAGAGTGACCGCTTCCAGGTGGGAATTTCCCCAGACTACTTCAGCACCAGGAACCAGGCCAGGGGGGGCTCCAGATCACCTCCTCCTTCCCCCTTCCAGCGCGGCCTACAGAGAGACCTCCTGGTCTCAGCTCTGAAGCAGCTCCTCTCAGGCCAACGCTCCCTGCAGAGAGGAGCATCCTCCAGGCAGCAGGGGGCAGTATCCTCCTACGTGAAGCCGCTCCACAGCAACACGGTGGAAGGATTTGCACCGAAGAAGCAAGGAGGAGGTCAGAAGCTGCCTGCCCGGTGGACGATGAAAATATTTATTTACATGGCAAAGTTACAGAGTGTAGCTTTAACGGAGGCTCTCCGATGTCTCCCATTCTGTCCACACCTCCCTTGGTCTGCTCTGCGCTGCAGAGAGGTTCATCCAGAAGGTTCTTCAGTCCGTGGAGAGGCAGCACATGGACATGGATGCTCTGTCTCAGCGGGACAAGGACCAGCTGTCCCGTCTGGTAGCTGACGCCCTGCGGCCCGTCGAGCAGAGCTCCCGGCCCCGGGTCCGACCTGGGCCCAGAGACGTGGAGGAGCAGCCAGGGCAAGAGGTCAGAGCTGACGAGGAGGAGAAGGAGGACGTTGTCGTCGACACGGGGCCCAGTGAGATGACAGGTGCTGTTGTTTAATGTTTGTTCGTGTCATATTTCAAACTAATGTCACACATTGTGGAAAGTGGATGAAAAGAAGTTACTGAACTATACTTGGAAAATATGTGAGCAAGATACTAACCCTGCTAATGTTAGGGGTGTGTGTGTGTGTGTGTGTGTCCTCACCAACTCTTGTTCCAAACAGAGCAGTACATAGAGGCAGGGCAGGAGAACACCGATGAAAAGGTAAGGATGTCTGTCATGTTCATTTTGTACATGGATGTTAACAGAATATCAGTGCAAAATGGGAACTTTACATTTTACTGTGGTGTGGTTGGTTCCGTGTTGGCCCGGGGAATCTTTCTACACATGAAGAAGATTCAGTATTACAGTACATTATTTTTTTCATGTCCGGAGTAATTCTGCGGGACTCTAGAGATGCGTGTTGAGGAAATACATTTCCACTTGAAGATATTCAGTCTGCATTATTCAGAAAACCTCAAATTTTGCTGTCCATTTAAATCAGTTAGAATGTATATTGCATTGTAATCTGTCAGAGAAATACGGTATTGCAAAGCCAATGACTAATATTGTATACAATATAAATATGATAGTTTTAGAGGGGGAAAGTAGAGCCACTTTCTAGCACTGTCAACCCAAAGTTGAGCTACATATAGGCGTCTTGTTTCCAGAAGTATTTTTAGTGAACAACATCTCCTCATGAGACTGCCTCAACGCTGCACCTCTCAGACTTTTGACAAGAGAGGTAATTAATGCCACTCCAGACAGAAGCACTGGAATAATAATTATAGGTGCCATTATATTCATAATGAGCTCTGTCAGATGGAGGGTTTTCATTCACGCTGATGTTTTCCTGCAGCTTGCCAGCGCGCCATGTCACGACACAAGCCATGTATTGTACGTCCTGGCTATTGTAATGTTACTGTATTCAACACACAATAGCTCATTCAAATTTAAATTCACATCCGATGCATTTATAATGAAAATATGTATTCAAATATATTCAGTTCTTAGCTTATGGGCTTACCTGTCAGACTTGCTATTGTGGAAATCTCTCTAGATTCCTGACATTTACTGATATTGGTGTGTCATGCTGTCAAGTCAGACACAGGCTTTTGGTTCTTAAAGCTGTATCATTGATCATTGAAAATGCATTTATATAGGTGTCAATTTGACAAGGGATATTATGAACCACCATATAACACAAATGCTGGTCTTCTCCATGACATTAAACGTAATGTCTTCTCTCATAGTTCTCACATTAACATATTTCACTAAGGTTTTTTATTTCCAGCTGATGTTTGTACAGTATGGTTTGTACAGTATGTTAGAGTTTTGCTGCTGGTGGTGATTGTTCTACTGTATATAATGTATAATGTATGTTTTTGTAATGCTGGATTTGAACCCGAAGGTAGCTCAGCCATTGTTTGGTCCAGAGGGCCCTTCCTCATGCCCACTCCGCACTCATTTATACCATTCCCCTAACGCCTGGCTCACACCAGGCACGGCAAAAACAGTGCGGTAGGGTACCGTAACGCAACCAGTCTACGAGAACATCGCAATCAATATTCCGCTTCCGTATCTTCAAGAATAACATCAGATGTAACAGAAAATGTAAAAATGCAGCATGGACGTAATGCCATGCAACCAAAGTCGAAGTGTTGAATGGTTAATTTACGAATGTAGGCTATAGGCTACATTGAATCCATTTATTTATACATGCACTGATTAGCATAGTGAGCGTCATTCTGTACAGAGAAATTCTAGATAAAACACACATCTAGGCTACTCAGTAGGCATAAAAAATCGAAAACAAATAATGCCTATTAAAATACTGAGCTGTCCCATGAATCTAGCTGACCGTTACATGAGATCCTCTTGAGTGGTAGATCAACTTCCGGGTCTGATGCCATACGGCACACGCACACGCACACACACACTTACACACACACACACCTACATACACATGCACACACGTCCACACACACACACATACACACGCACAGACACACACACACACTTTAGGGGAGCGTTACCAAGCTGTCGTTTGTTTTCCAGGAGCAGAGAGGAAACCTGCTATCCAAACTCCTCACCTATCTGGACCAAACCTCCCACGCCGACCCCCCCACCCCAGAACCCCGGGGATCCTCGGCGCTGGACATGCCCAAGACCCGACAGGTGGGCCTGGAGAATGTCCAGAGCCGCACCAGCGATGCGAAGGTGACGGTGCAGAAGAAGGCCGCCACCCAGTCCATAGAGGAGGTGTCGGAGATCGCTGGCTGGGTCACGGAGGTGAAGCCCCGCCCCGCTGCGCTAGTGCACGAGGAACCCCACCAGAAGACTGTGCACGTTCCCGAACTCCAGCTGGACGTCAAAACTAGCGGGAGGGAGGAGGACGTGTTTGGTTACGTCATCACAGACACAGAGTGAGTAATTATCACGTAGCAGCCATCAGTGTTAAAACCAAACCAAAGTTCTTATGCTGAGGTACTATTCATGGCCACCAGGTGCACATATTACAGTAAGCCTGGCGAATTAATAGATGTAATTCAGAAAACTCGAGAATTGTGTTACCATAAGTAGTAACAGTGCATTGTTGCAATGAGTGTGATGGGTCAATTTTCTAAAAGTATTGTGGGATGAGGATTAGCACTGCAAAATCTGAGGCCGTGGTTCTCAGCAGGAAACCGATGGCGTGCCTACTCTGGGTAGGGAATGAGTCCTTACCCCAAGTGAAGGAGTTCAAGTACCTCAGGGTCTTGTTTGCGAGTGAGGGAACATTGGAGCGGAAAAATTATGACTGGCATCTCCCTTAGAGATAGGTTGAGAAGCTCAGCTATCCGTGAGGAACTCGGAATAGAGCCACTACTCCATTGTGTCAAAAGGAGCCAGTTGAGGTGGTACGAGCATCTGTTAAGGATGCTCCCTGGGCGCCTCCCTAGGGAGGTGTTCCAGGCACGTCCAGCTGGGAGGAGGCCTCGGGGAACACCCAGGACTAGGTGGAGAGATTATATCTCCACACTGG
>JAODLL010007707.1:0-17514 GCA_026546735.1 Forbesichthys agassizii | reverse complement strand
TACAGCACATACAGTACATACATATACGTATCTACATACTGTACATACATACATACAGCACATACAGTACATACATATACGTATCTACATACTGTACATACATGCATACAGCACATACAGTACATACATATACGTATCTACATACTGTACATACATACATACAGCACATACAGTACATACATATACGTATCTACATACTGTACATACATACATACAGCACATACAGTACATACATACATACATACAACAAAACAAGTATGGATGGTCATTGACCAATCAAGTGTGTGTGTGTGTGTGTGTGTGTGTGTGTGTGTGTGTGTGTATATAGTGTGTACTGTGCGTGTGTGATAAAAAATGTAATCTGGTGATAGAAATTAACGAGAGGATTCTTCTTGTCATTGACCATGC
The DNA here is from genome assembly GCA_026546735.1 of Forbesichthys agassizii. Lineage (NCBI taxonomy): Eukaryota > Metazoa > Chordata > Actinopteri > Percopsiformes > Amblyopsidae > Forbesichthys > Forbesichthys agassizii. The sequence goes on along the minus strand of JAODLL010007707.1, from coordinate 17,106 downwards.
TGCCAATCCCAATAGAAACACTAAAACATTTTATTCCTAGGGCAGGTCACACACACGCATGCACGCACACACACACAGGATGATTATGTGAGGGCCTCTGGGTGTAAGTGGCTGTGCAGGTCAGAGACGAGCTGACATAGTTATGAATGCAAACATTTGACAGGTTGTGCTCCAGGTGAAGTATGGCAGCCTCTCAGCTGAAGTGCAACAGTGTGGGCTGCCCGTCTTGAAGCAGTCATTTGTCACATGCAACTACAACGTCCATCCATCCCACAGCGGGCATTAGAGTCTCTCTCAGACAGACCCTAATGACACCCTCTTATCATCATTTACTGAGGATAGATACAGCGTCCATCTTGTCTTGTCATGGTTATGCCTTCAGACTGAGCAGCAGATGAATGTGGATTTATTTTATTGTGATACATTCTAATAATCAGTTGAGTCTTTGTCCAGTCAGTTCCTGTTTATGACATGAGTGTCTTGAAATGGCAATTCGCCTTTCCAAAACATTCCAAAGGTTTCAGCCATTTTTTCCTAAATAGGACTTATTGGGTGATTTGCTCTTGTCTGTTGGAGGGATTGCTCAGGAATGTCATTTATTTCCTGTGTTAAATGTGTATAGTGAAGTCCTTTAAGACAAAATAAGACCTGTGCAGATCATATTGGACTTTAAGATATATGTGATATTTTGCTATTCACCTACTGTAAGCATGCTGTGCTTACTTGATAAGCGAGGCATTTTGATTATCATGCACAACGACCAACTACATAACTCAATAACCAAGTTGGACGTTATAGTTACAATGAGGAATTTGTTGGAAAACTTAACAACGACTTTGGCTGTTTACAGGTATTGTAAATCTGTAAAATTAGTAGTATTGCATTCATTTCTTAGACTACAGGTAGCCTACTACTACTCAAAGAGATTGAGCGAGAGCATTTTGCTGCACCTAAAATAACATGACAACTGAATCTGCTATTATGAATTCAATTATTTTCATTATCAATCTAAAGTGTGTTTTGTTTTTGTTTTTAATAATAATGTATTTGATTATTTAAATTGTAAAGCAGTCATCTCTGCTGGTTTAGTTTAGCCTTGATGTTGCCATCTAGGCGGTAGGCTAGTGGTATGGCACTAGTGAGGTGACAAGAAAAACTAAAACAAGAAATTGTTTACAACATTGCAAATTGCAAATTGACAATAGCTAGTTGACTTAACACTATTGTAAGGATTGCACTATCAATTCACAATAGGCTATATCTCATTGGTCTGCTTGCCTGTTCTTTGTGCTGGATAAAATCTGATGTTTGTGGCCTACACAGCCCTGCCTCTGTAAATAGTAACACTAACAAACTGGTGTAGATCGCACCACACAACAATATTCTAGCCTTTGCTATGCATTTTCAGTGTGTGATGAGCAGAACTTCTGATGGAAGCAAGAGGTTATTTTGTTTTGATAGACAAGCTTTCTCTAGAATTATTTAGATACCTTTAATTAACCTAGGCTATTGAATGGGTCACCAAAACAATAGCCCTCCCTAATATCCTGAGCAAGACATTACAGATACATATGTGTTGTGAGTGACGATGCTAAAACAATGGAAATCGACAGTATTACTTCTCGAAAATCCTAGAGTCCTGTGTGGAGCTTACATTGGTATCTGTATCAGACGATTAGCATAGTGTTGCTTATGTAACGTTGTGCTAATGGACAGAAGAGGCTGAGACCAATATAAAGCTAAGCTGAGCTCCATATCAGAACCGACACAACACACCAGGACAACAGTAGGTCAATACAGACCTCCAACAGCCAGGATGCCTCTTGTGTCACGCACGTCTGCCCACTGTCAGGGGTCTCCAGGGCCATTGTCAGAGGCAGGGTTAGGGCAGGTGAGGGGTGTCAGCGAGGTGTTGACCCTCACTGTTAGGCCGGTGGTATGGGATGGGGGGGGAAAGGTCCGGGCCACTTTCAGCCGTGTGCCTCGGCCGTGAGAACTGAAGACCCTGAATAGACGGGGTCAGGGTGGAGCTGGCTGGCACCTCAATTAGCACTTGAAGCAGGGAATGCTCGCATCACAGCGTCTGTTCAACTGCGCGCACACACACACACACACACACACACACACACACACTGCTGCGTTTTAATACATGCTAATCACGCCACCCTGCTAAAGACGCTAAAGGCCACACATGGCCAAACACTGTCCACTACGGGAAGAGATCCCAGACTGGATGGTTCCAGAGGTCACAGTTGTTGTGGTTGGGGTTGATGGTGTTTTATACACATGCATATACTTTACTATAAATACTTTCATTAACTAATTTAATTAATTTAACTAATTAACTAATTAAATTAATTTAACTAATTTACAACTAATGTTGTATTACAGTCTTAAAGGGACTGCTCTGGACTCACAAAAACACAAACGTCCTAACCTTCAGCTAGCTTCAGCTGGACTTTGCGTGTGTAGTGTGTTCCTGTGTTGTGTTACTGTTAAGCTACGGCCGTGGTTTAGACTTTAAAACAACACGATAACAACAATGGCGGGTTGTACAGAGGTTGACGTAGATGCTGAAATACAGAATCAGTGTAATTATAATTTATTATAAGAGAAAAGTACTGGACTAAAGGCTTTTCTCTGTTTTCACTCGTCTCCAGTCTTTTCTGCAAGAGTGAATTGGAACAAGCTCTGATGGTTCACAAGTATTTTTTTTAAAGCGCCTGGCCTTTTCAAACAGTTTCAATGGACGGCTACCCAGATGGATGTCAGACAGACCATACATCTGGCATGTCAGGTTACAAATGTCCAGTCCTTCCAATAGGTACAGCAGTGGCGCGGTGGGTAGAGCAGGGTGACAGGTGATACAGAGGTTGCTGGTTTGAACCTGACTACCTCCTCATCAAGTGTGGAGGTGTCCCTGAGCACACCTTAACTTGGTTGGTCACACCTTGTATGGCAGCAATCGGTGCATGAATGTGTGTGAATGGGTGAATGTGAGGTAATACTGTACAGCGCTTTGACTGGCCAGTAGGTTAGAAAAGCTGTACATGCAGTGCCATTTATTTCATGTTACATGTAGGAAAATAGAAAAATATTAGATTAGATTATAACTTGTACATTTCAAATGTAAAGATCAAAATTATTTTGGCAATTGAACAACATTTATCATAGCATTTTCTTTGAATTCTTCCTTCCTCAATTTCCCAATGTTTATCAAGTGCAATCAAGCACAGTTGGTGTTGTTAGGGGATACCTCTAAGTTATCAGTCAAAGGCTGTGCTCTTAAATGTATAAAGAGTGCCCTTGTGACAGCTAATAAATGTATTGCTCTCTGTTGGAAAGATGATATTCCACCAAGGATGGCAAGGTGGATACAATAATTAACCTCATGTATAGTGAGAAAATTATGTACAATATAAAGCAGACACCTCAAATATTTGTAAAGGTGTGGGGGAGGTTCATGACTGAATATATCCTAATGCCCAAATGTCCTAAATACAAAGTAATACTGAAAGCATTCTTATTAACTATATTTATTTGATTTATATTTGATTTTCTTAATCATTGTGGTAGATAATGTGCCTATATCTAATATAATTTCCAATTGTAACTGCTTATTTAAAATGTACATTTATTTTGATAACCCAATAATTTAGAAATCAGTCCAGGAGGGGAGGTGAGTGTGTGGGGGAAATATGTTTATTTATGTGCATTGTGTAACATTAATATTGTTAAAATGTGAAACTTCAATAAACAGAATGTTAAAAAAAATTGAAATAAGTGAAGGGGAGTTAGGACCGGTGTTGTGCCCAAAAGTGACTTGCTGATAAAAACTTATCGCACGGAGCTCTGTTGGCAGGTGTTTTCTACAGTGCGTGCGCCCGCTGGCAGAGTTGGGGGACGTGGAGACAATACTTTATTTAACTAAGTGTATAGCATCTACACTATATCCCTTATCAAAGTCAAACCCTTTATTAATTTAGAAATACTGATATCTGCATTTGTGAACAGCGTATTCAACGACACCAATGGATGTACGGACCCATAGGCCGGAGAGATTCAAGTGTGCTCTGTCTATGGTGAAAATATCAACGTTAATTGGACAACAGGCCAAAATGCGTCATTTTGAGCCCCGCCTGGACGGTCAGCTTCTATGAGAGCTTTCCCATAGAAAAACACATCTCAGTGTTTATTGAACAGTAGTTTTACTTTAATTCAATTTTGTTCCGTCTCAAAGCTCAGCTTCTCTGTTTGATTCTTGGCAGATTTCTCAATTACCCCAATTACTTCTAAAACTGTAAGAAACCCCATATTTTAGTTTTAGTTTAGTACATTTAATGGAATTTATAGCAGAATAAATTTAGCATTACAAAAAACGGTATCTCTTTAAATTACAGCCTGCCAGTTACAGGCCAAGTACCTGTACCTCTAAGCCTTATCAAAAAATAAGTAAAGCGTAATTTAAAGGAGATTATAATGTAGTAGAAGTAAGTGGTTACTAGGAAATATATAAACATTTAACAAATAACAAATACATATAGCTACAATTCTATAGCTACTTCTAAAAAAATCTAAATATCTCCTCACTTCTATTCCCCTGTGAACTTTAAAATTGTTGTGACTGAAGGAAGACAGGGACAATATAGCAACATCAAAAATCAGGTCAGTGTTCAGTTTCACCAATCCGTATAAGCCCAACATCACAAGATACAGTATGTACTGTACTTTGATCTCATAGTGCCTTGAGACTACATACTATATGTGACCCACAGCTCATCCATCAATCATAAATCATCTCTTTTGAAAATGCTCACCAGTTATTTACTGGTTGCCATCAATAAACAGAGCATATTCAACGTTTCTGTCACGTTTATCATTATAAAAGAAAAAGCAAAAATGCATACAGCTGCAAAGTCTGTTTTTGAAATTTGCATTTGTTATTTTTGATGAACTGCAACTCATTAACAAAAATGGGAAACACTGCAACTCATGACAACATAAACTGCAAATGTATTTCATTTTGCATGCTAAGAAACCCAGTGTCGCCATTGTTCAAATCATACACAGAGACACCACAGCATCATTTAGGCATTATTGATAAAACATTGTTTACTGCAGCAGAGAATATTTGACATGCATGTTTCTGCAGCCATCTATACACATTACCATTAGTAACACCGCTGACTGATTTTGTGTCATCGCTGTTACTTCGTGGAACTCTGTTAATTGCTGCCATTGATTAACAGACTGATTATATTGGAAACAACTCTCATATTGGGATCCATCCAGACACCAGCCACCCAACAACACCCTTCAGGCGCAAGCTAATCCATCCTGGCTAACTTCATTCCACTTTGCCTTCTTATCAGTTTTCATCACACGCAGATATTCCATTTGATCAGTATCTTTTTCTCACCTGTTGCAGAGAGAGAGAGAGAGAGAGAGAGAGAGAGAGAGAGAGAGATAGATAGATAGATAGATAGATAGATATAGAGAGAGAGAGGTGTTAGCTGATGCAATTTCCTGTGAGCACAGCACAGGTTTTTATCTCCGCTTGGCGTCATCGCGGATCGCTGGAGGCATTTTGTGACTCGCAAGATGTCTCATCATGGCTTTAAAAAGCTTGTGTTTGTCACCCCCCCCCCCCACACACACACACACACACACACACACACACACACTCACACACACACACACACACACACACACACACACACACAGCAGTCCAGAGACACCTGTGGTTATTTTGGTCTGACTTCAGAGGAACAGCGTGGTGCACGGCGCCCTCTGGAGGGATACCTAGCATCTGTGAGCGGGTTCAGCGCACAGGTGCGGCGGCTGGCTTGAGTTTCCACAGTCAGTGTGCAGTGTGATGCCACGCCAGAGGCTCCCTGGGATATGGCACAACCCGCTGGCACCGCCCAGATCCCTTTGCACAGCTGGTCAGCTCTGCCAGATGGCCAGATCATGACGGAAACTGGCCGGCTGCTTGCATCAGCTCGGCATCATCTTGTTAGCGTACGGGCAACAGAGGAAAGCTGCAGCGTTCCCACTCTGGGAATACGGTGTGTGGCGGAAGGGAGGGTGGAATTATAGGAACCAGAATGTAGCACTCACATTCCTACTGGGGCGGAGAGGGGGGGGTTGTCTTGAGGGACAAGCACACACTTTCATACCCTTTACACTCGCCAGACCTAATGAGCTCAGAATTATTCTCTCTTCTTAATTAAAAGGCACATTCCCTATTTAAAAAAAATAATGAATGAAATATATATTTGACAGTTGGACCATCATCTGTGTTTGGTGCATGTGTGGGTGTGTCTGTGGTGAGTATTCATTTAATTTGGTTATATATAATACTGTATGGACATTTTTTTGCTATTTTCTTGTCTGGCCAAGATGATTGTGGGAGTTCTGTGAAAACTTGCAGCTGAAGTGTGAACATTCATAATTGCAGTCAAATATTCAGAATAATTTGTTCTCTGTGTGGGTGGGTGGGCAATGTTAAGGCAGAGCACTGTGTATGTGTGCGTATGTGTATGTACAGTCAGTACGTACTGCAGGTGATTCTAAACTAAATGAGTATAATCTTAAGACAGCTTTAAAGTGTCTAACGTCCAGACTGTTCTGCTTTGTTAGAACTACAGCCACTCTCTGGAGACCGCATAGCAAAGCCCCTCTGACTCACCTCTGGGGGTCCAGGCAGCTGATGACATGGAGGGGAGATAGCTGGATTGATTGGCCCCTCTTGAGCTCCCAGGCCTGATTACAACACATTCAAGTGTTCCCTCCTCTCCACTCCACAGTACTCTCTCTCTCTCTCTCTCTCTCTCGTCATGCGCGTGTGTGCGTGTGTGATTATAAAGTAGCTGGCAAGGAGACGGGTTATGTCTGGCGTCGGGTATATCTACAGATCTATCTGGATTCAAATATCATCTTGATCTATGTGGGAACTGAGAGAGACTGTGCTGCCCTAACAACGGAGTCATGCGTTGATTGGCGGTTTGAATTAGGTTCTGCGCTCTATGCTAGATCCGGTTTCAGGTACTGATATGAAAAGCATTTATGATCTGTGATACTCAACTGTTTATTCATATATTACATATTTGTCAGTGTGAGGGAATTCTCTTTTTGGAGAGGTGTGTCTTCAGGTTAGAAGGTGACTCACATGGAGTAGGAGAGGATGTTCAAAGGCCTTGGTGGCATTCTCTGCTTTAAAGAGCTCGCCTCTTAGTGCCTCTCATGGTTAAATAAAGCACTCCTTCTTAACTTTCTTCTTCTGTGGCTCTTTTCTTCTTATTTTTGGTGCAGCATTACAACAGAAGATTATTTTTATTTTTACATCCCGAAGGCTTCAAACTGAAATCATCAGAAATACAACATAGCATGTTACAGGGACTCGTGTAAACGGAGTGGGTCGGCCAACTGGCTTCATATGAATTTCTGCCGCTAGATGTCATACTAGAGCGCCAGTATTTCTGACCAAAACAACACACACACACAGACAAACATTTTTATGCACTAGCATGCATGCACGGCCTATGAAAACAAATAACAAAGCAGTTTGAATTATAACATACACAGAAGGAGTGTGATGTCATTCTCTGCTCAGTATACAATAACTCCACTACATAGAAAATGGTTATTTGCTGCTATACTAATGTTTGAAATATTGTAAAAGATTCCATGTAGAGCCGTTCCAAATGTAGTGAGTTTGATGAGGAGTAGAAACGTAAATCCAACATCATTCTATTGGTACTTTGTACTGATAATGTAATGATAGAATAATAATGCACCTCTAATTAAAAAGTCTTCATGGAGCTTTAAAAAGCAACAGTTGTGCTATAAATCATCAATAAACATGTTTTATGTGATATTTACACTAAGATACATTTTATAAATTGGTTAAAAATGGTTAATAAACTGCTCTCAGGAATAGAATAGTGAACAACTAATTTACATGGAATAAATTACAATTGACATTGTGTTTCCTACTGTAATGTAAGCTATGTTTTGACTGGCAAAGGTCAATGAGGTGTGTGTGTGTGTGTGTGTGTGTGTGAGAATAGCAGTATGACAGTAATAAGATTTGAAGAAAGTGTTGCATTAACACCTTGGAGTGTAGACTATTGTATTGTATATTTAAGCTTCATGCTTACTAGAGACCAATCGAGAGGTCTGTGGTTGTGTGTGCGTGTGTGCGTGCATGAATGCGAGAGAGAGAGAGGTCACAACTCACAGAAAATCATATTAACTGTGTCAACACAGCCAGAATACACTAAAGCTCTGGAGAATATCATTAAAGGATATTTTTTTTTATTTCTATCTTTCCTCTTTGTGTTTTAATCTGCTGCTGATGAAAGCTTCAGGGTTCAATATCCTGTTCACCCAATGCCAACACTACTCTCTTTTCCAGTGCTTTTGCTACATAAAGAGATTTGGTGTGATTGTCCTGCAGGTTTTACCTGTTAGCAGAGATATTGGCAGCTCCCCTTTCCCCCCATCTCAGATTTGGCAGAGAACGAATATGAGTAATGTGTCTTCTGACATTGCCGCTCACGTAACACATTTGTGACATTTATGAACACTATCACATGCATAAATGATAATAATGAATGTTATAATGAAGATGGTGCAAGAGGATCTTAGCAAACAGACAGTAAAATAATTTAGAATGTAGTTCATAAAGTTCTCATGACAAAGTAGAACTGATTTGTCTCCAAAGATCGATCGTCTCCCGTCAAGGTCGATGTACTCATTTTAACCAATATTTTCAACAGCGAACAGTCACATTGCCACGGTAACAGCTCTCTCTGTCCAGCTGCAAATGACTGGCATCTCCAAGAATTAGTCTCTTCTCTGCAGTGTCTGTATCCCTGTTAGCTTGGGGTGTTATTAAGGTGCTAGCTAGCCATAGCAATCAAGAGATATTTCCTCCTGCCTGCTAGTGAGTGGAGCCGACGGAGGTCTAATCTGAGTACATGATAAAAGAATGCAGGCATGTACTCTGAAAAGCATGCATGGTAATTCTTACAACATATCAAACCAATAAATGTAAGCACATTTCACCTATAGGCCTGTTTCTTCCTAGCGCTATATCGCACTCTACTCCCAGCAGAACCAACTCATTGTACAGGGCAGTGTTGCAATATGTGGAGCTAGCGTTTTGCTCGTAGATTTCTCTGGCTAAATGGGGGTCAATTTCTGCCCACGGTGCGTGGGCTGGCCGAGGTGGGCGATGTCAGGCTGTTAACAAGCGCTTGCTAACGAGCGCCGCTGTGTGTGTGCTAATGCGTGCAGGTGTTGGCCCATAATGCAATGGGGTGGGCGGTCCGGGTGTGTTATGGAGCGTAGGTCTCCTGTGTCATACCAACCAGCCTAATGAAATGTTTACGTTTACGTTTACAACTAATAGAGACGCTAAACAACAACATCTAGTATTAGGGAATCCAGGCATCAGAACGTGACAGAAATGTAATGAATTAAAAGCTTACTATTTCTGACAAAATTAACAAATTAATAAATTATGGTTAAAGTGTTGTAAGTGTTGTAATTTTACAAAACATTTGTGAGAGTACGCGCCCACATGATCAACACCACAAAAAAACACTGTTCACAGCCTGGCTCTGCTTTGAAGCAACAATAAAACAATTTTAAAAAACACAATTTTAAAAGAAAGCTATATGTGACACTGAAGAAGGTCAAATATCTATTTTGGGCGTGGCATTCAGAACTACAATTATACTACTGTATATGGAATCACAAAATTGTTTTATTATTTTGGTATCTTTGTTATTCTCTTTGTTACTTCTTAATCCCTTTACTTGTCATTCCATCTCTATTTAGTCTCTTGCCCTAGCTGTCATCACTTCCATTTCTCTCCTATTCTATTTCTCTTATCTCTCTCTCTCTCTCTCTCTCTCTCTCTCTCTCTCTCTCTCTTTCTCTCTCTCTCTCTCTCTCTCTCGCCTGTCCCCCACCTCTAATCTGATTCGGAGTGTCAGTGTTGTGGCGCAGGGCTCCCATCATGGTTTGCTATGGTGATTGTGTGTTCCTCGGGGCACTAGGACCCAGGAGAGGAAGGGAAGATCCGATCGCCACGGCAACAGATTGAAGACTGAAATGTTGATACTGTAAATTGAATTACAGCAAGCGGGAGTGAAGCCATATCTAATTAAGACAGTCATGAAAAATGATGCAGAGTTCAGGTTTGACTGGAAAACTGTCTAGATAGTTTGGAAAACAATAATGTTATTTTACAATATAAATAATTAAAGACCTATGTTCTTTTTGTATCTGACATCTTTTATTTAATTTAATATGTATGAGTAAAATATACTGTAGATAGGATGCTAGTTTAAACATTTAAAGCTAGAACAAAGTAATAAAACACAAGGATGAATCAATCTATCAGCTAAATATATAAATAAATAAATAATCAGGCAGCTATATATTTTAATTTACCCATGGTTCCCTGCTGTCACAAGAAGCTAATGTGATTACATCTGAGCACTCCAGCACTGTAATGGTGCTGGTAGGTGGCGTTCCCTGTTTGTTCATGTTTATTGCGTTGGGGCTTTGAAGGATTGGTTGTTGTTTTGGGAGGTACGAGTGTCCCCGACAGGACTAGGAGGAGATGTGGGCCCTTGCTGGCCCTTGGAGGCCCTCCTGTCTATCCAGGGGCCTCCAACCATTTCTCATTTGTGAACAATGATGCCTATTTCACCACTGTGTTTAGCTCCGGGTGTCCAGGACCCAGCTGACAAATGGAACGCATCCATCGACTTTGGAAGGAAAAATAAACAGCTTCCTCCACCCCCGTACCCCCTTTTTATTTTGACGTTTTGTTGTGGGTAGATGGCAGAGGAGACTTTATTTTCTATTCTTCCTTTAGGGCTTTATTATATTTTTAAATTATTTTTTCAGGTCTAAATGGAACTTGGAGCTGTGATATAATGTGGAGGGAATATTCTTGAAGCATGGGTACATTTTGGAGTAGCAGTTGCTCACTGCTCCATTGATATTCACCTCACATCTCTCATTGCTAGCAGGAGGCTCGATGGGCAACGTGCACAGAGCACGTTGACAACTGCAGATCTTTAAATATGGATCCAATACGAGAGCAAGATGGAGTCTGGAGGATGTAGAGGACAGGAACGGAGGATAAGAGAATATTGGAGAGCAGAGGGGAGGATAGAAAAAAAGAAAGTTGGAGTAGAACAAGATTATATTTGAAAGATGTTGATGGTGATGTCAAGTCACTATATGTTACTGTAACAGCGCCACAATTATGTAGAATAATTAGCATAATAAAACCTGGATGAGACACTCCTGTTCAAACGAAGCATTCTTATTGCCTGCTGTTATATTCTCACATGAACTGTTTTACTTGCAAATTCAAAGAAGATGAATTATGAACTGTTGAATTGTACCTGACAGATTAAAACAGTAATCATAAAAGAATGAGAGCACGGACTTCCTGAGAGTAGACTGTTGGAACATTAGCATAAGCCTTCATCCCTTGTTGTGTGTCGACAGAAACCCCCCCCCCCCCTTCCCTCCCTCCCTCCCTCTCTCTCTCTCTCTCTCTCTCTCTCTCTCTCTCTTTCTCTCCCTCTCTCTCTCTCTCTCTCTCTCTCTCTCTAGCCCTGCATGTTCAGATGAAAGCAAGGTGATGCATAGAATAATGTAGGCTCATGTCTTTAGCTCTTTCCTGGATTGTGCTTGTAGTTGTGTAATGTTTGACTCCTTTAATGGTGTTAGTCTTATGAGTTGTTTTCTTTTGTTTGAGTGAATTTCACGAACATGTGAATCTATTTTTTAACAATGTGGATTGAGCACAAATGTATTTTAATGATGATTTACATGGTTATTATAATTGTATCTGATGAAATGCTTTGTTTTATGGTCCATTTGTTTTTTCAATGTAGAATATGTTTTCAAAATGGAAATTGTGACATAATCCTGTACTGAGAAAATACTGACTCTAAAAGGTCACATAAATAGATTGTAAGATGGGTCTATTTTAAATATATAGCTTTGTTATTCTGATGTTTTACCAAAACTACTCTCTGTATCTCTGTAAACAGTAATAATGCTGTTGTATTCAGGTAGTTTGAATGAACTAACCATTTAATTAGTGTGATACTGTATATCAGTACCAAAACTGGTTCAGTACTACCCAGAAATAGAGCATGTAATGTTGTTTTTAAAGTTCACAGGCTGAGAGGTAACATTGATTCTGTTCAACTCAGTCAAGCACAGAGTTTAAAGGATGTTTTTGCTAAATTTGTAACATTGATTAATGGCGGCAAGCGTACACCCATGGCTGAATACGATACCGTGGAAACAAAATCGATCACATTTTTGAATTCAGCATGAAAGTGCATTTAATGTACCAGTATAGACAGCAAGGACGTTACCACGGTGATGAACACATCCTCACTGTTTTTTCATTATTCAAAGATAAAAGTATTAATTAGTGTAATAGCTGAATCCAGTGTGTTGTTTTGCCCTCCTCTCCAGTGTTCCAGAAGGAGGCGCTAGAGAAGGAGATGAAGCTCCACATTCTAGAGGCAGGAGTCACTGATGTGAGTAACTTTACTGACCTGTGTGGTCAGATTCTAATTCAATCCAATTCTAATTTCCCTTTCACTTTCTGGTGAAACATCATGTATTCTAGTTGATATCTGTAGCTCTCAGAGAGACCCCTTGATCAAGTTCATTATAATGTATATCACACAGCTAAATCACACTAAATATGTCAGAAGTCAGCATATAGCCATCCAAGGAATGAAAGAAAACCCATAGAATATTGCTATATTTATATATTATATATAATACCATATACGTATCCATTTATATTCACTTACAGTATCTCTCCTCTCCATATTTGTCTATTTCTCTGCATCTTATACATTGTTTGGATAAACGTTTTGTGGCATCCTTGCTGAAAATGCAACCTCTAACCAGTTGTTTTAAAACAACCAAAAAATGTTACAGCAATTATAATGTACTTGATTTAGAATATACAACTTATATACAGTAAATTCCCATGGCTTAGTGGATACGTTGCTTGCTTTGTGATTTTTTTTTCTCTCCAGATCGTAATATTGAATCCGGTTTGAATCAAAGTTGATAGTTATTTCAAAATAGTTAATGAGTGGTAGAGGATTGTAATGTAATACCCATCAATATGCCTATTTGTGAATGTCGTAATGATGGAACACTTGAAACTTAGTGAAATACTGTGCTGCAGAGGTGTGCGGCGGTTTAGAAAAAACGAGCCCACACCACATGCAGGAGGAAGAAATCAGTTAGCTTGGAAACCAGTAGGGAGTAGACAATAACACCGGCCCTATGTAACACGTCACAACAAATTAACTGTGGGTAATTGTGCCCTTAGGCAAAGTCTGCATAAATGCAGAATTACAGTAAGGGGGCATAAATGGCTTAAAGACTGCGTGAGAAGTTACAAACACTCAATCGCTTCACCTGTGACAGCCCAATTTGCCCTCACAGACTTGACAAGAACGCGCGGAGATGAAGTTAGAGGAATGCTGTGCAAAGCTTATTATTTTTGCACACTTTCATCAAACATTTTTGTGCATTTCTGCTTAATTCTGCTGTTTTGACAAAATAATTTCATTGATTATTTGCAAACAACTATTATCTAGTCTGTGAGGACAATGCTTGGACACGTTAATGAGCGGTTGTAGCCCCTCAACATGTTTTGCATTGTGCATTTTGAGCCCTTGTGTTGGACACTCGATCACTTTGGTGACGTCACTAAAGTCTGAGGGTTCAGGGCTTGAGGGCTTAGGGCTGACATTGAGATTGAGCCATTGTTAAAGAAAGACAGATGGAGAGAGAGAAGGAGAGCTCTCCCCCCATCGAGAAACCCCCACCTCCACATACACACATTTGTTTGAATGACACCTGTGTGTGTTACACACACAGTGTGTTTGAAAAACAGACAGCTGTGGTAGAGAGAAGCTCACCGTTGTTTTAAATGGTTCACATTTATTCTTGTCCCACGCTATTCCTCTTTAGAGCATTCAGCTCTAAATGCCTCTTCACACACACACACACACACACACACACACACACGTGTTTGACATATGTATTTCAGTGTGTGTATTCGACAGTGAAGTACTGTATGTGAACATTGTAGTGCTAAACATCTATACAAATGAGTGTATCGCAATATTTTACAACAATACTTTCAAGCCCTTAGTATTGATACATTTATACAATGAATTGAGGATAAATAAAATATATAGAACAGCACAGAGAATAGATTAAAGATAAATCAAGGATATATGACTCAATTATCGTTACATAATTAATTAATTAATTCATATTGTGAAGTCTTTGCCAATACCCAGCAGCCCTATACTGTACGTCATATGTAGGTATACTGTGCTGATGATAAAGTTCAAGATTCAATTTCAATTTCTTTTATGGAAAGAACATTGAGTATGAAATGAGCAAAATACTGATCTAATGTTTAGATCAGCAGACCTGTTTCTATTTTTAATAAAACAAAGCTTTATTTAAAATGCTTGTGATAATGTGTACATGTCATGTTTGATATCCCTCATATGGTTCTGCTCGCAGAATGTTTAAATAACAGTATTTCATAGATATTCATGAACATTTTATTTTAAAAAATGTGCTTACATTGTGTGTAATATTTGGCTGGAAACCTATACTGAATGTTATTGCCTTTCTCTACACTGGGACTAGAGCCCCTAACCCTATTGAGGTATTTACTGTATGGGACAACTGTTTCTTTGATCATATTCATTTGCTTATTGTTGTTTTTAAATGAGGTCTTGACTGTGTTGGTTATTGTAGATGTATTGTAATGTAGATTGTGGGGTCTGTTGAGAAGAGACGGTGATTCAGAATATTCATTTTAGTCGACGTAGTGGATCAAGGCTGTTTACTTGTGTCTTCAGAACACTGCAGTGCAGTGCATACATGAAAGCATGTCTAGTGTGCGTGTATGTGTGCATACACACCTCTACTTATATGTTTTTGTGTTAACACTGTACACACGTCCATAATAGATCAAAATGTTTGGCCTGCTATACATATTCAAATGGCCCCATGCAAAATCTGTTGAAGAGAATCTGAACCCAGAACAGCCTCCACGCTGCCTTTGATATGCTAATAAGACCCAGCGATGGGCCTCTGGGCCAGGTGCATGCTGGGATAGCTCCGAAGTCTAGTGCCGTGCAAGGTGGTGCTCCACATTGTGTGTGATACTTCATGTCTGTCTGTCTGTCTACCAGTCTGGCTGCCTTGTCTGACTGCAGTGCACAACTGTCGCCGCGTCAAATTCCTTGTCTCTGCAAATCTGTATGGTGAAATTAATCTGTTCTGATTAATGTCCCAGTCAGACAGACGCACTGAGCCTCAAGCAAGAACCAAGAACACAAACAATGTATTCTTTAAATTCCTGTACTAGTCATATATTATTATGACATTATGAATGAGGGAGGGAGGGCTATGGCATTATTGGACGCTCATCCATTTACGTACATGAGAGTCCTATGCCACAGTTTTCTGAAGCTACACACTTCATCTGAGGTGGCACAAAAAAAGTGTATGAGAAAGTTAAGATGAAAAAATGTTCCTGCAAGGCCTAATTGTCTACCCCTGTAATGATTCACTCCAGGGGAGTGTAGTTGTTGTGTTTTTGCACATTGTGTCTGGGCATCAGGCCAACCTGACCTCATACATGCACACACACGCGCACACGCACACAGACTGTGGTCACCTGCTGGACTCACAGGTACAAAATGAAAGCCTATCCCACTGCAGTAAATGCACTGTTAGGTACAAATGAGGTGATCTAGATTCTAGAAAGAGGAATACCAGCTTCAGGGAGTACAAATACTGAAGGGCCCCATTTTAACTAAGCTCATGGTCTAGAGCGCAAGGTGCACACTTCATTTAGGGTGTGTCCAAATCCACTTTTGCTAGTTTAACAGCAGATAAAACGGTTGTTGCACCAGGCGCAAGGTTCAAAAGGGTTGTACTTAACTCTCTTCATTTTTCATGGGTGTGTTTTGGGCGTAACATACGATAAAACAATCAGTGTGACCTCACTTTAAACATCCAGGCACGCTTGCACCTATACTCATATGGGTGCTTCTGTCTTAACAATGTGCTGCGCCATTGACTTTAGACCAGGTTTTTGTCGCACAATCACGTTCCGCTGCCTCAAGATAGCAATGCACCAACAATGTGCTAGACCACACCTCATGTTCAGACCAACACACCCACGGAAGTGCATTTGCTATTTAATCAACGAGGGTGCTGGCCGGTCTGAAACACTTGTGTTCCCGCTTTGCGCCACTTTGCACTGAATGTGATATAGGGCCAGAAAAGCTGCTGCATTAGAAATACAGAATTGGCAGATGTAGTTTGCATTTTGTGGACGAAATGCTGGACGAAATGCATTTCATGCACGAAATAACTTTCGTCCCTTACAAAATACACTGTAAGGTACGACATGCATTTCGTGACTCACGAAATGCATTTCGTGATTTACGAAATGCATTCAGTCACTTAGTGAATAAATGTAGCACTTAGTAGCATAAATGACTACCGCGATAAAAATGTGTTTAAGGATTTCATTAAAAAAATACATAGTTGATAACTGAAACCAGAAACAAACAAACCACTGTTGACCATTTCCACGTTGTCTCTACTAGATGTAGAGACAAGGTTTCGGTTTTCATATCCCATACTCATCCCTTCATAGTGAAATTGCACTACGCCTTTCAGACAGAAGGAAAACTGTATTTAATATTTAATCATTTTCTGAGGACAATCACGTTTGGCCATAGACTTTATAAAAACCTCAGTTTAATAACTATCAAGTTTGAGTATTAGCAGAGGGCAACCAAAATGTAATTAACATGATAGAGGGAAGAATGGAGTTAGCTGTGTAAATTTGAGTGTAATTGTAATTAATCACTTTCCTTGTCCTCACTACTGTTAGGGACCATTGGTTTCCTGTTTACGGTGAAGGCTGAGACGGTTAGGGAACTGAAAAGTCTTGTCCAATGCAAATTGCGATGGTCCACC
>JAODLL010007697.1:0-47116 GCA_026546735.1 Forbesichthys agassizii | reverse complement strand
GAGACTAACCAGCGCTGTCTCCCAGACTTTATACACACAGTAAAGGCTGGCTCAGCGAGACTAACCAGCGCTGTCTCAGCGAGACTAACCAGCGCTGTCTCCCAGACTTTATACACACAGTAAAGGCTGTCTCAGCGAGACTAACCAGCGCTGTCTCCCAGACTTTATACACACAGTAAAGGCTGGCTACTCACTGCTCTGTGTTGCTGGACCTGCTTGTGGTTGGTGATGACCTGCCGGATGCCGTTGACGAAGCCACTCTGGTCGTTGGGGATGAGGCCCATGAAGATGCGCTTCTTAGACGAGTAGAGCAGCATCAGCACCCGCACCTCGCAGGGCGACGTCGTGTGGGGGAAGTGGACGCAACCCGCCTGCAGGTGGCAGTAAAGAGATTACAGTTGTGTCTGAGGAGTTTTGATCCATATATTAACTACCACACATCTCTGCATTCCATGCACAGACAGACAGGCAGGCAGGCAGATCAATATGCGCTATAAATAAATAAATAAATATAGCGCTATATAAATTAGGTCCATTTACCAATAAGGTTTTCCACCTGACGTGCCAGATGGTTTGCTACACATAACCATGGATACATACGGTCTATTGAAACTATTTAGAAAAGACTTTCAGGTGCTTCCAAAGAATCCTTGGCAGGTGACTGGATGAACTCAACTGTCAAACTGGAGCTTGTGAGATCAGAATAGTATCACGGGGGCTAGGCAAAGGGGACAAGGGGTGCCCGCGAAGCTTGCTTACTCCTCATTTGCAGAGGCCAGGACTGTCACGGATGGTGGCACCTATACAACCCACCATGATATCCCTTCAATGGACCAGGTTTAGGCCAGAGACGATGCCTCGTCGTGAGAATGTCCCTCTCCCTTCTTGTTGCGAGCTACTCTTAAAATACACAAACGCGGACTAGCGTGAAATTTGCAAAATCAGCAAGTCCGAAGCTAATTTGTCCAAACATATCAGTTATACAAACTGAATGCAAATTCTAATATTATCAAGCTAATTCTTACGGTGTTTTCTCTTTCAGACGGAGAAACGGGGCTCAGCTGGACTGAATACCATTAATGCCTCCATTTCTCTATGGTATAACATGATTAACATGCACGCAGACGCACGCACAACCCCCCCCCCTTCCCCCAAACACACACACACAGTGTTGTGTTGCACAAACCATCCTGATTAGAATGCTAGCCTTCTGGAACTCAATCAAAATAAACTATTTATGTCCCCACCCTCCCCTCCATAGTGAAGTCAAAGCATGCCATACAATCCAATTATCTAGTTTGGGATAATAATATTATTGCATCTTGCCCCCATCTGTGGGCCATAGCTTGGTACTGCAGCTAATATTCTTGCTTGGGAGGATTCAGAGGACTGATGTGAGGAGTAGACAGAGAGAGAAGAGAGAGAGAGAGAATGATATGGAATAAAGGAGAGAGGGAAGAAGAGGGGATGAAGAGTGTGGAGGGGTGTCTAGTGACAAAAGTGGCACTTACAAACCCATTGGCCATGATACGGTACAGGCCCCTCAGCGACTCCATGTCTTTGTTGGTGAAGAGAAACTGGACCATTCGAGAGTTTCTGAACAGGTGACCTAAGGTTGTCTACACAGAGACAGGGGCAGCAAACCACGTTAAACCACGTTCCACAGTTAAACTAATAACAAATGGTGACACACAGGAACTGTTTCACTAAATAAAT
Source organism: Forbesichthys agassizii (assembly GCA_026546735.1). Lineage (NCBI taxonomy): Eukaryota > Metazoa > Chordata > Actinopteri > Percopsiformes > Amblyopsidae > Forbesichthys > Forbesichthys agassizii. The sequence goes on along the minus strand of JAODLL010007697.1, from coordinate 45,400 downwards.
AAAGATGGTGACATACAACAATGTGCCCACGCATCGGGTCTATTAATGGATAGCTTAATGTTTAAAGGCTATAAGGATAAATCAGGCTAAAGTTAAGAAAAGCAGACAGATACAAGAAAATCGGAAGACATACCAACAGCTGTTGTGGTATCAGCTGCATTATGAGTTTCTGCGGCCACTGGTCTGTGTTCCTGTTCACAAAAGCGGAGCGCGGGGTTAAACTGGGCACCCCAGCAAACAGTGAGGCTTTGCTAGCAGAGCGGCTCAGCTTACTCACAGATTCTCGCCTTGGTTGACCTGCACCTGACAGGGCAGAGAGCGCGTGAGCTTGGTGGTGGAGTCCATGGATGAGGCTTTAGGCTTCTGCGGGGAAGGGGGATGGGCGATGAGGGAGAAAATAGAGCAGACATTAGTCTGCAGTAGGCGTTAGCGAGCGCGGCTAACGGCTAAAGCTTACCATTAAACTGTCCAGCTGGAAAATAACCAGCCACCGTTCGTCTTCACGCAATCGATAAAGGATCAATAATTCATCTATATCCTGTATTGGTCAGGCCTGCTACAATAAGTATTTCCACTGTGCAAAAACCGTTGTGTTCTACTACGCTTATTTATCCACAGCGCTCGCTAGAACAGAGACAATTTACGCTTTTGCGCCAAATCTATGCAGAGCCTTGGCCGTAGCATCCTATAGTATACATCCTATTATAGTTTAGTATACATCCGAAAAAAATCCTGTTCAATCAAGTGCGACGTAAATAGAAGGACGCGTGTTTCATTTTATTTGTCGGGACACGGGACACTCGTGACAATCCCAGGCACATCAATAAACGAGCAGCATCTACTGAGAAACGCTGCTGTTATTACCATTAGTATCAACCGTGACAGACGTACATCAAAACTACACTTTGTGTCAATGTCTCGCAACACGGCAGCTCAGGTGGTGTCACATAAACATTTATCAGAGACTCATAATGCGTGACAGACAACTTAATGAAATGATATAGCAAGGAGGGCTTTCTTAATAGATCTGCCCTTTGTAGGTATTTACAGCTTTCCATATAGCTCCTTCTTCCTTCCAAGTTCAAAGCAAATAGATAACTTTAGCGGCACCGCCTCCCTTCATGGTAACTTCTAATAATGTCAAGTCACCTCTTTCAGTGAGATATTCCTACGGAAATACCATTTCTGGAACAATTGGTCCTAAAATATCACAGTAGACAAACATTTCTACAATGAATAGGTGGAGTAGAGAAAGGAAAACTCAGCGATTTCAAATGCATTTAAACTGCCCTGTCATAGGCTACCTACTACAGGATAATACAGCAGGCTAAGTCAACTTTTGCCTGTCAATATATTTTTGTAAGATAATAATTATAACTCCATGTATCTTTCATTATTTTATGTTGTAGCTCATTGCTAGCAGCACATAAGAATCATGCTTTTACAAATAGTATGTTTTTACAAAAATGGTAAATGGTAAATTGGCTCATTTATATAGCGCTTTTATCCAAAGCGCTTTACAGTATTTTGCCTGACATTCACCCAGTCACACACACATTTATACACTGATGGTGATCGCTGCCATGCAAGGTGCGACCAACCACCAGGAGCAGTAAGGGGTTAAGCATCTTGCTCAAGGATGCTTGCTGGTAGCCCAACACCCAGACCACTAGACCATCCTGTCCCACAAAAGCCGTGTATGTTTTCCTTAGTTAGAGGTCCATGCTGCATTTATGTAACTCTGCCCCGTCTAGTCGGCTGAATGGAAGCATCATGGAGCCGAATCCGTAGCCGTAGCCGAATCTGAAGACGTTCATTAATCGTAATCGAGGTAAAATGTTCCATTAATCGTGTTAATACTACTTTAGACTGCTGTGTTTCAGCAGTACAGATGCACAAGATGATGGTAGAACCAGCGTGGACCTAGAACCACTTCTGTCGGTAGAGTGAATGTTCCAATTGAAGGATATGTCCGTAATGGCTTTGTCAACATCTTCGATTTTAGAATTTCATGCATTTCATATCAGAATGAGACGGCAAACATTTAAAATGGAAAGATGTAATAAAAGCGATATTTGTAATTGTACTAATAGTGATGATGACTTAAGCTCACAAATACTTATAAAACACCCTGGAAAATATACGGCTACACTTCCTACACGTCACCGAGCAACACTCGCCACGCCCATTAAACGGAGCAAACGACTTTGAAAGTAGTTAAAGGATGTTTTGAACATTTGAGGAAACGGGTTGTTCAGTGAATAAGTTAATTGAACGCTCAGAACGTTCAGTCCACTGAACGCACCCTGGATATAGGCTTGCATCCGCAAGACCGATGATGTCTATCGCCGTGACGTGTAGTTAAATGTTTGAAAAGATGCACATTGGGGTACGGCGTAGCTACGGTGCAGTTTCAAGGCAGAAGCGTAAATCAGTATTTAAGAGTCTGGCTATGAAGACCAGGCGATTTTCATAACCACATCTGAAAGCTGATAGATGAAGCACTGGTGGGAGATCTGAAAAAGTCAACATAACTATTAAGAGAACTTACTTCACCTTTTAACGAAACGTTGCTGCCAGAACGGCACGCACTATATTGAAAACAATGCATTCTGGACGAGCTCCAGACAAGTTCATTGGCATCCCCTGAGAGTGCTTCTATAATCAACTTTTCCCTGCAACTTTTCTTCTCCACAGGGTAATTACTTCTAACGCTACAGAGAACTCTGGAGGAGAATCACTTATGGAGCTGAAAGGCAAATTCAATGAAACAGATGAATGGTGAGAGTTAATGCTACGATTTCCAGCGGCCAAGATTCTACGATGCACTTGAACTGTTAATATTGGAACACCACAATAGCAGAGCTTAGATATAGGGTTGAGTGGCATCCAGTGGTTTGGTGAATCCCTTATGGAAATAGAAAGGCCATAGTCGATAGACATATTGATGTCACTTATGGCTGTCGAGTGTCGCTTAAGATCAATTGGATACTTGCACCTCTGACATCAATCAGCGTTTAACCTTGAGCTAAACCAATATCAGTAGAGAGGTGAAATTATGTGCAATTTATTACACTGTACAATAATCAATGACTGACATCATTAGATTCACCACTGTGACTGCAAAATCACTAACAGAATTTGAATTGTCAACATTTTAAAAACACTGATGACTCTACAAGGAAAGGAGAGTCGGAGATGAGCGACTTGACCACAGCAACGCTAAAACAAAGACATTGTGTCAAGTCAGCTGTCCGGCTGTAATTGAAAAAGCTTGAAAACAAGTGTTGTAAGCAAATATCCCAACTGTCTAATGTGCTTCACAATCATTCATTTGTCTTCCCATGGGCTTAACAACGTATTTACTGATTTGTTACGAATAAATACAAATAAAAACTTATTAGTGGGCGTTACCTCTTGCCACTCCAAGACTCCAGTCCATGCTACAATCTTATTGGCTGCTGCCTGCTGCCCTCCAATTGGATTGCCATTGCCTTGTGCACCAGACATGCCCGGCTATTAAGGAGAAACGGTAGAACAGAAGTCAATTCAAAACGAATAACACTACCCTGGAATAGACTAAACTAGCATGGTAGCAGAGCACAGTATGTCAGTAGGACATTTGGACACAGAAATTAAGAAACAGGGCAAAAAGGACTAAATGATGTTCCATTAGGTAGGGCTGGGCAATTCATCTAAATATAATTGTGATTTAAATTTCTAAATATAATTGTGATTTCAATATTATTAAATAAACGTGATTTAAATATTGATCAAAATATTAATGATTGTTATTTTTTCCATAATTGAGCAGCCCTACTTAGGCATTAATAATATATGCATTTTGTGGTGCAACAGCAACACCGCAAAAAATAAGATGTCAGATATAATAATTCCTGTGCTATAAATGGAAGGTTGAGCCTATTAGAGAGCGTCTTTCTTGCATATCAAAAATGTATAAGAAATAAGAAAATATAAATTATATATTTTTTTTTTTTAAAAGGAGGCTGACCGTACAGATTTCTGTACCACATGGGTGCGGTTTAAAATCTTCGGTTGGCATTGTACTTTAAAATGCTTAAATGCTCGACAGACAGCTGTTGACTTGCAAAAGGCAGAGGTAATGTGAAACATTTTAAACACCAGAGCAGGATAAGCAATTTTTGAGTCCAATAGCCATGAAATCCCTCGACTGAGAGGAAGTACCTTCAGTAGAACGGGATTCTGAGACGAATGACTGGACAAAGCACAGATATGTATGTGTGTGTGTGCGTGTGCTTACAGGGGCGCAGATTTCTTCCATACAACTACACACCACCTCTATATAAACACACACACACGGGCATATTGGATATGTGTATTGGCAAGAATCTGGCGATACAATACACATCACGATACATGGGCCAGGATTCGATATATTTTGATATATTGCGATACTGTAAGCAAGGCGATATATATTGCAGCTTCTAATTTGTGGAAAACTGTCATGCAATGCTAGCATGTATTATTTTTATCAATACAGTTAAGTTAGAGAATCGATACAGTATCGTGAATAACAGTTAATATCGTTAATATTGTCTTACACCCCTAATATTTACCATTCCAGGCTGTGCTGAGGGTGCTGCCTGTTGATTGAGTGGGGGTTGCTGCTGAGGGGGGACCTGTTGTTGTAGATTGGTTGCTGGCTGTCCAGGGGTCTGGACTTGCTGCTGCTGACTCGGGGGCACCTGTTGCTGTGGCATCAAAGGGGCCGTCGCCGTGGTGACGGTTGATAAGCTGGGCTGGGTCGAGGGGGCCAGTTTCACACCAGCCACTGAAGCGAGGGTCGGCTGGCCGGTGAATGGCGGGCCTGGGTTGCCCATTCCCACGACCGGGGTCGGAAAACCTCCACCTCCAGAACACACAAGATACATTTATAAATATCCAGGAACACACAAGATACGTTTATGAACATCCAGGAACAAGTAAGATACATGTTCATGGAGGCTTATAAATGTAAGATACATTTATAAGCCTCCCGGAACACATACAATTGTATCTTACATGTTTCTGGAGGCTTATAAATGTAAGATACATTTATAAGCCTCCCGGAACACATACAATTGTATCTTACATGTTTCTGGAGGCTTATAAATGTAAGATACATTTATAAGCCCCCCGGAACACATACAATTGTATCTTGCGTGTTCCTGGTGGAGCTTTGTCGAGGTTCCAAGTGAGCTGAGGCGTTACCAAAATATGACGTGAGAACAATTAAGACTACTGATTGGATAAAAACGTCACTTCATCACTGCGCAACACGGGCATAGATACGCAGCTGCAACTTTTTATTAACGTTTTATTAAATGGCAAAACCACAGCGTGATCAATTGAGGAAGTGCAGATTGTTCTCGGTTGTCAACGGCATAACCAATGTTATCCACTGAGAGCTGGACAGGGCAATTCACGTAAAGTGAAGGTTGACCAAGATGTCTATGAACTGTTGGCTGCACACGGCTACCGAAGGACATTCCAACAAGGTAGGGACGTTCCAAAAATAACAAACTAAAATGACTACCGATCTACTGCAGGAGTGGTTCAGCGCCATCGCTATGGCGACCGTGTACAACTGAGTGGGTAGTACCTGCAGTGGAAAAAGACCCGTGCCGAGGCGAGCAGAGTCGAGTAGAGCTGATACTATGCAATGGAAAAGCTCCCTAATGCGGAGTAGATAAATGGATAAGATACATTTAGATACACGATACATTTATAAACCTCCAGCAACTTAATGAGTACAATAAGAAGTATGACAATAAGCAGGTAGGGGTTTCACGCCACGATATACTTGCTTTTGTGCAACACGTACACACAAGCGTCTGCGTTGTGGAAGGCATTGCTCACATACTTGCCTGCGTACCTTGCGTGTTCCTGGAGCATTTTAAATATATCCAGTAGGGGGCAGACCAGGGCCGAATTATCCCTGGCCCAAACGGGAATATTGTCCTCGACTACCTTTGAACAGCAATTGGAACGTCAGCATGTGGAGGGGCAGGGAGACCGCATATACAGTAGATGTTGGTAATTACAGACTAGCTCTACTAACTTCTGTTTGAGTATATCGCGGGCTTTAGGCATCAAGGATACTTACTAGGAGCCGAACTCCGGGGCTCAAACCCACAACCTTCTGGCCCACTAATAAACCCTGCAGCCAAACACGCTTTAAAAAAGGTGAGGTAAACAATTGCTGATATTTTCACTCGACATTAAAACAAATACACCTCTTCATTCAGTATTCCCCGCATTGAGCATGCCTCGCCAAGGCTGGAACAGCGCTGTGTGGTGCGGTCTGCACCACGTTGTGTTCCTGTTCAGTGCTGTGCGGGAACACCAGATTTTCCTGCAGCGCGTGCACAGCTAGCGAGGGGGCCGCGAGGAGAATCGCTGATCCCAACTTTAACGAACAGCTGTGCTGCCGTTACCAAGCCAAAGAGCGCGCGGGCAAACCCCGTGCTCTTCACGGAAGAGGTCCTTAAGGAATTAGAGAAGGCCTGGTTACTCACTGCGACCCTGGTTACTGGCCGTCTCCACGGCCATCTGAGCAGCTGCCTGGGCCGCGGTCATGTGTGGATTCTGGCAGGGGAGACACATTATATCACAACAGTAGCTTGGGAGAAAGGCCCACAGAAAGACGCTGAGTAAGCCAAGGAGACGACCGTAGATACACAGGCATGCAGTGTGGCAGTACCTGGTAAGAGTGGCCTGTGATCGTGACAGGGGCCTGTGGAGCGCCAACTAGAGGCTGGCTACAGAGCGGCTGAGGAAGGAGGACTGTTTTGAGAGGCCCCAGTCCTCCGCCAGAAGACACTGCAGACAATGATTGTGATGGTTTAAAAGAGTTTTTTTTATCACTCGACAACCCTTAAACAAACATACAATATATATATTTTAATAATACATGCTTTGTTCGAGTGTTTGAATTTTCTGTTCTGGCTCTTACAGGGAAGAGCTATGCCTCGGACCAGAACCATATGGAAGGGGTCCTGGCTGTAGTCGGGATGGGGCTCCCCTGCACCCCCTACAGGCGATGCACGGTCATACAGGGCCCGTAAAGCTGGCAGTTTGCGTGGCGCCACCACCGAGAAGTGAATTCCCCTCTTAGGAAATAAGAGAAAACCGAGATGGCAAAATATTTGATCAAATGTGCTCGTTTACCTCATTCATCATTAGCTCCCTCAGCCACATGTTACTTTTCTGTCTAAATCAAACACAGCTAAGCCACACAGCCAATGGACGCATCTCTCCACTAAATATACTGAATATTGCATACTTCCAGCAACATTTCCGATATATTGCACAACGTGATATTGCGATAACGATACTGAGGCGATATATTGTGCCCCCCTAATTTAGACACATGCAGTCCTACACGCACTGCACAGTATACATGTATGCGGAGTAGACACATGCAGTCACTTCAACTCCTACACGCATTGCACAGTGTACACGTATGTAGAGTATACAAGTATGTAGAGTAGACACGTGCATGCCATTCTCATGCCTCACATCTCTGATGATCTTGACCAAGCTGTCTGCGGTGCATCCAGTGTAGGTGACACTCTCAACGGCAGGCAGCAGGTATGGGGGAGAGTTACACAGTAGTACACACACCTTGTGGGTCTGACCTCTGGCAGCATCAAGGAACACAGATAATACATGCAGGTTAATACATGCAGCGTGTGTTCAAACATTGTGCATGAGGGGGTACGGAACCTACAAACTACTTCACTTTCCAACAACAACATAATATACTGCATTAAGCCAGATAACGTGAATATAAATATGTTGGTGAATGGCAAACAAAACAATTAAACATGATATACAATCGCTGACTTTAAGTGTGCTGCGTTCAATGACAAGGCGCCTTACATTTGCTCCCGCATCTTCTTGAAGTCGTCAAAGAGCTGCAAGGCCACCGAGAGCCCCTCGGCTATGAGACTGCAGCTTTCCGCACCTCCTCCCATGAACCTGCGTCGAACACACGGGAACGGCAAATCATTATGAACGTATGTTCACTGAGAAACGACAGGGAAGAGTCATTTTATTTTATATCATTTTACTTTAGATCATGGCTTTAACGTGTGTGTGTTATATACAGTATGTATGTATGTATGTATGTATGTATGTATGTATGTATGTATCATGTATTTTACACGATTTTACTCTTGTTTTTCTAATATATAATGTAAAGCATCATAATGTGCGTGTAATCTCTTAACTGTATAGCATTTTGAGCTGCAATTCTTGTTGAAAAGTGCTATACGGATAATCATAATCATTATTATGTGTCTATATGTGCATACTGTATATACTGCACATGAAGCTCAAACAACACACAAACACTGCGTCCATCCATACGTACTGGATGCTGTCAATCCAGGAGACAAACTCAAAGGCAGAGCTGGTTGGCGCGTGGCACTGGACGTATGACTCAGGGGCGCAGTCCACTGTGTTGAACACCACCAAGCCGTACTGTGTGCCTCCATACTAGAGAACAGGGGAAGAGAAAGGATAACTTTATAGCTATTTATACGTTTTCTTTGTGAACAGAGACTTTAGAATTGTGTTCAGTAAAACACCTGGAGATCGCATGGCCTCCCTCATTTCCAGGGTCTTAAATAGTACCAGAGCATTTCGTTTTAGGTTCGCACCACGCGGCACATATCGTATGACGTGCGTTTAGTGGCGCCCCTTGCACAAATAGGAAGCGCCGCATCGTGGTGTGTTAACAGGCATTATTACACCCTGTGAGGGTCACTAGACCAAATGCCAGTAGTCTGTTGCCTATTGTAGTGGTCTATTTTTTATTACTACCTTGCTAATTTAATGATATGAGCAGTGAAGATTGTTTTGATAGCAGCATATCAACAACACAGCTGGAAGCTAGGCTACCATAAGCATGATAGCAGCAGATCAACAACACAGGGCTTTAGAATGTTACATAGTCACATATGATGACTATGTAACATTCTATGTATGACATATGACTGAATGCTAAACATTAGAGGTATACTAAGCTCAATAAACAAACGCAGTGTGACTGGACAAATGCAGAGACACTAAAAACAAGTCAATGCAAACAAAATCGTAATAAAACAAACATTAAATTAAAAAAACACTTTAAAAAAGTATAATTCTTCTTACATCTCCTCCAAAATCTGTTTCTGCTGGGGGGCCTCCATTGAAGTATCTGTCATAAGAGCAAAACATTGGTGTTTGGTCAGGATCCAAAGATGAATTAAGTAAACAAACACTATGTGAAAAACTCCAAGGCAGTGTACATACTCAATAGCAGGCAGAATGTAGCTTTTTCTCAAAGAATCAAAGTAAGGCCCAAGGTTGGCGGTCCCTTCAATCACAAAAACAACATCGGCCACCTGGTTGGCTCCAGGCTTCGCAGAAGGCTCCATCAGTCCCGAAGCTGCCACCATGAGTCTAGACAGCAGACATTAAATGTTGTCACATGCGTTTACTGACAGAGTGGAGAAATGACTGGTCCCCTTTCATAAACAACACTGCGATTTCATTGTGCATGTATATATCGTAGCCTAATAAGCGCCTGTTTTTTCGGATGGTGTTAATAACAGAACAGACTATATAGCACTTAAAATGTCTTGGCACACAGCATCAAGTACCAATTTGCACGTACAAAGAAAAACGGATTGGTTGGTTGAACAAGGTGGGAAATCCCTCGTTTATTCATAGGGTCCCAACAAGGGATCGCTTTCAAAACATCCAAACATCCACTCGGATACGGCTCCGCTAAGATTAGCCCTAACTATATAACATTAGTATCTTAGTCTACCGTTTAATTCCTAGCATAGACAAACCACTACAGCATAACCAGCCAATAACGTTGGTCTGAAAAAAAAATGCTATCTAAAACACGGGAAGCTATCTGAACATGATTATTATTGTACAAATGCATGGTAACTAGCTATAGCTAGCCAAGCTAGTTATAATGTGGCATAGGCCTACCACAATAAACACACAATATTCTGATAAAAACGGATTTATTAGTTAACGTAGTGAAACATTTTGTACTCACGTGATGCTATACGGGTACGGTACCAGCAGATTTAACAATAAAAACAAAATAAAGGCATCAGTCAGTGTACCACCACCATACACATTTGTGGTACTTTCATGCTCATGATCGGAAGGCGGTGTAACGTCACGGCTAGCTACGACTCACACGTGGTCACGCGTCTCACACGTCACGTGGTTTGTTGTAAAAATAAATTACTGTATGTCTCATTCGCTTTGGTACATTTTCCGATTCAGTTGCAAACCTGCTCAAAACAATTCGTACAAACAGCAAAACACAATGTGTTTCCGGCAAAAACTCTTTGCTCAAAATCCTTAGTCTAACTCTCAAAAGCACATTTTTACGTCAATGAACATATTTACCAACAGAATGTCAAGTCCTTGTGTCATTGTTGACAAACACGATGCTCAGTTTAGTCAAAATGCTTAGTCTGTTGTCAATATAAAACTGCACTCTGTTGGTATTTTCTGATGTACACCATGGCTACATTTATGATGACAATTACAATATTGAAAATGCACATGGCATTCATTCTTATAATGTATACATTTCAACAGTAAATCACACATTCCTTAATGTGAGATTACTGTATTATAGTCTAACTAACAAACAAACAAACAAACAAACACATGGCTAAGTATTAACTCAGGTAGTAATAGAATACACAGCTGATGAGTAAATTGTCAAATACGATATTTTAGGTTTGTGATGTTAAGCACCCATCACTCATTTATTAAACGTATTTCCCGTTTGGTTTATTGAAGCTGTTTATCGTTAGCTTGTTAAAATTAAATCAATAGAAATATAGATATTATCGAATCATTCAATATTAGACAACATTGAAGATATTACAAATAACTAAGGAAATTGCAATTCTCACATATGTCCAGAAGATGTCACCAAAGAGGTGCTGCGATAGCTGTGTTTAAAAAAGTCTTAAATAGCTGAGTTCTAATCAAGAGCAGCATGTTTGCATTATATTAGAGAAGCCTTTACATTTAACAAGGGGAAAGCCGTGTGTGCGGACTAAGCCATTCTAAATTTAGGTTGTGTAACTGTAACCATATAGCCTATAACCTGACATGCCAGTGGAATTGTTGACTGAAGTCAATCTGGGAAGCCGTACATTGAAATTGTTTGTCAATGTCAAGTAGGCTACTTTCAATAAAATACTTGGCAGTTGATTGGATGAACCATCTAGTCGCTGTCGGCACACCTAAACCACGCCCATATAGCAATAAACACGACGCTGATTGGACATTTCAGTTGCTACATTCAAAATGATTCCTAGGTTTTCCAGACTGATTAAACTAAAGCGAGACCATCCTGATCTCGGGAGGCTATATAACCTACTTTATAAAACACATAGGCTATGGCCTCTATACACGCCCCTTGCCCCATTCAAACCATAATTAGGCAGGCCTACTAGTAATTATAGGGAAGCTATCAGCATGCCACCTGCTGTCAAAGCAGCACATTAGGTTGCAGCCAAGCGTCTATAGTGTGACTCACTGTCTCTGTGTTTCTCTGGGTCCAACAATAGCATCTTCTCCCCTGTGGCGTTGCCAGCCAGCCAACGGGGCTCTCTGGCTCTGCACTCAGAGTAGGGCTTCAGAGCTCATCAAACTCAAAACCTCCCACAGAAACAATGTCCTAAATCAATTTAACCCAATTTCAAGGGAGCGAGCGTGCCAAGCAGCATTCGGCAGGCGGCAGAATGCGCAATAAGATACGTTTTTATTTAACTGTGGAAAGGGACCTGGGCCTACTTCCACCGATATTATAGGTTGGTTGAATAAAACCTTTGATTCAGCCATGTGCACGAGAACAGCGCACCTGAAACAATGTTCCCACTGGAAATGATGTCGCCTATAGTTTAATGACGGTTGTCCCTGTGTCTCTCTGCCTGCACTTCCCCTCCCAACCTGTGGATGTCCTCGATGCCTCCCCTGCTCCATTGCCACTTCCAGCCGTGACATATAGCCTGCAGCCCCAGCGAGACACCGTGCTTTCTGATGGCTGAGGCCTGACGTAATAGTCTATAATACCGTGGCGGAGAAGGTTCCAGAACGGCCAACCCATATCAGACCGATAGACTAAACCCCTTTGTGGTTTGCCAACCTGTAACCACGGATGGCAGGTGGTGCTATATACAGTATCCATAGAACTATAGGCTATATCTGCCATTAATTTAGCCTGTATTCTCCTGACCTACAGTAACTGCTACCACTGACGGTTCGAGTAAAAAGTAGCAATATTGAAAATGTGTGTGGTGTCAGCAATTATATGCTGCTTGAGGCTACATAGGCCTAGCCATCAGAACCACAGACAGCTCCAGTCTATACTTAACTGGAGAACATTTCAAACTTATAACGGTTTTAATCATCGAGAAGCTAACCAACCAGGCTATTGCAGAAATACTAGTCACGCTATGGGCCTTCAAGGTTTCTAAAATAACCCCCCTTCACATTCAGCTAATTTTGCAACTGAATGCATCCACTGCTCAAGTCATTTTTCAAGCCTCTCTCCACAGCTCAATCGTTTCTGCCTGAAAATAGTCCTCAGGAAATGGCTTAAAATAAAATGTAAAGTAAGCCTGTTTTATCTGGTTTTATCCCCCAACTCAGTTACACACACACCAGTTGGGCCTACTGGGAATAGAAAGAATGCTGCCAATTCACCATGGCAGAAATTATTTTTTAACAACCAGCATTATCGCTCTCAGTTTTTGCAAGGCCAGAGAGCACACAGCGGTAGTGCATTAGCTCTCAGGAATTACCTGAATGAAGAAACAAAAACAAAAAAAATCTTCTCTGTGTCCAAGAGAGGCGGAGGAGTCAGTGGTATCTCGTGTAGTCAGAGGGTTCACCTCTGGCAAGTTTTGGTGTGTGTGTGTTTGCGTGTGTGTGTGTGCGTGTGTGTGTGTGCGTGTGTGTGTGTGCGTGTGTGTGTGCGTGTGTGTGTGTGTGTGTGTGCGCGCGCAATGTGTATGCATCTTCTCTGGCCTAAAAAATATGCCAGGGTTTTAAAGCGTTTGACAGCTGGCTTAATTAGACCTGTGAAATAAGAGATTGTTGACCTTAATGTGGAGTTAGTAGGTAAATGGACAGCAAAGCTCCTTTCTGCCTTGTCTTTAGGTGTCATTCACCACCTGTCTTCTATACGCAGGACCACGTTCCTTTAGCAGAAAGTCTTGTTCCTTTGTGACCTTTATGGCTTTAGCCTAAAAATACAATACTTTATTACACACCAGTGTGTATTGGGTGTGGTTGCTTTCTCAAATGATTCACTGCTGAATACACCACCCAAATTTGCCAAGCAACGGACCATTCGCTAGAGTTTGATTGACAGGCAATCTGACTAATCAGAAAGTCGGGATGTATGTGCGCCGCGGATAAACAACAATAACATCAACCGGAATCACTGTCTCTCCATCAAATCTGTTAATTTTACATTGTATTAGTCTTCCATTAATCCTTGCGTGTGTGTGTGTGTGCGCGTGTGTGTGCGTGTGCGTATGTGTTAACAACGAAGGGACTAGATGGTTCTGTTCTGCATGTCTGGTCCAGGTGGCAGAGTAAAGGCAGTCACTCTGGACCGGAGCCCATCTGTCTGGCCGAGGACCAGATGGTGTGCTCACAACAGGTAATCACAGCCGCCATGCTGATACACTGGCGTTCACAAAATGGCTTTGTAGCGCAGACTGCTGGGAAGGAGTGGTATAGCCTCTCTCCCCCAGCCAATCACACAGGCTGCTAATTGATTGAGAGCCCAGCGCTGGGGGAGTGCTGTGCAGTGCTGTGTCCACAGTAGTGTTCTCTAATGCTATACGGAAAGCTTAACAATAATAATAATAATAATAATAATAATAATAATATACATGTAATTTCAGGATACCTTTCAAAACACTCAAGGACAATTGCGTGTGGAAGATGTGACATGTAAAAATATTATCGCAATTAATTGAACTCATCTGATTTTTGTTTAATGATAAAGGCCTCTCCGGGAACCATCACCTTATCGTGGTGGAGAGGTTTGGGTGCCCCTATGAACCTGAGGGCTGTGTGTTATCTGGAGCCTTGTGCTCCCATGAACAACTTGAAAAGAGAAGGAGTTACCCTGCCAGGCGCCCTCGTCTGGAGCCAGGCCAAGAGGGAGGGCTCGCCGGCGAGCGCCTGGTGGCTGGGTTTGCCACGGAGCCCAGCTGGGCACAGTCTGAAAAGGCAATGTGACGCCTCCTTCTCCATCCTATGGGCCCACCACTCGTGAGAGTTAACCGTAGGGGTTGGGTGCCCTGTCACATGGGTGGCGGTGAAAGTCAAGGGCCTCGATGAACCAGACCCAGGCAGCAGAAGCTGGCTCTGGGGACGTGGAACGTCACCTCTTTATCCGTGAGGAACTCGGAGTAGAGCCGCTGCTCGTTTGTGTAAAAAGGAGCCAGTTGAGGTGGTACGGGCATCTAGTACGGATCCAGGCACGTCCGGCTGGGTGGAGGCCTCCGGTGAAGACCGAGGACTAGATGGAGAGATTATATCTCCACACTGGCCTAGGGAACGCCTTAGGATCCCTCAGTCAGAGCTTTAATGTGGCTCGGAAAACTGAAGTTTGGGGTCCCTTGCTGGAGCTGCTGCCCCGGCGACCCGACTCTGGTTAAGTGGTCGAAGATGGGTGGATGGATGGATGGATGGATGCTTTCCAGCGCTGGATGAACCAGAGAGTAGCAACCTAAATGGAATATGTTTGATGCTGATTCAAACCTTTCTTCTAGACTGGTGAGTAAACTGCTATAAAAGCAAATGGGAACCTTGTTGGACAATTCAAAGCCCAGAGCATGTACAGTTGTGTACACGTAGGGGTAGCCTACATGGGTATGGCCTGTAGGTCGGAGATTATCAGTTCCTTTGTCGGTTATTATTTTGCCATGCTGCGACTGTGTGTGTTCTGTTTTCTGTCGTGTTGCCAACAGTAACTGCATGTACTAAACACAGCGCAATGCTATTCACTGGTTTTCGTGATTCTTGTCAACCATTGCCTTCGACTCATCACAGTTGCCTGCAAACCATAGCCTTTGCCGGTCCATATGGGAACAATATTGTTTGACTGACTGGCTGTTTTGTGGTGGATATGACGCAGGACTATTATAAAATAAATAGCAGTGTCGTTGGCTCTTTGTTTTAGTAGTTGACTTGTGCTGTTCTTGCCTTGATGTTACAGGCTTAAATCAATGTTGCAGTCTATAATGAAGCAGACGCTCCTGAGGGTGAAATAAGGACGCCACGTCATTCGGGTGAAATGCTGACCCCTAAGGTTTGGAGAAGACGGTAATGGTAAAGATGACACCTTTAAGTAGGCCTAGTATATGAGGAGAACATTTCTAAAACTCTGTCCATATTTGGTCAATTCTGAGTTATGGGTGCCATTTTATGCCTTTTATGGTCTTCCATAGTCTGCCAATGCTCACTCCCATTCCACTATTGCAGGTGATCAATGTTCAGCCTATGACATATGATAGACATTGAACAGAAGGCTAGAAATCTGAAACATGATTTTCTCTAAATCAGTCCCAATGGAGTGAGTAATGTGCTCCTCATATAGGCATACTCCTGGAGCACAAACAACCCAATGCATGCACCAAAACAGCCCCCCGCGCCTCAAACCTAGACGAGAACCAAGCCTCTGCAGGAGAAACACATCAGCGTTGGGTGCTTGCCACGCACAACGCTGTTTGCCAACTGTCACAGAAGCAGAACCAGTATTGGGAACGGCTCCACCACCACCAGCTTCCAGCAGACCTCTGATCTGCAGGGATCAGTCATTCTCGAGAACGCATGCTAACGTCAAGCTCAAATCAAAACCAGCTCCCTCCTAATTCTGACTGGAGAATGAGTTGAGGCCTACCATCCTTCCCCTATACAAATTAATATCACAGCATTGGTGGGGGTTATTATACAGCATTTTAAACCTTGTAATACTGTCCTCAATAGTGTACGTTATATTAAAGTTTCATTTTTCTCAGATTTATGCTTTTCAATAACAGCTGTAATTCTATAAGCTATCATTTATTCATGATCAGATACATTTCTTTGTATTTTGTATGACCAACCGTCAGTCATAAAACCTGACACAGTAGCGCTGATATCAGTGGTTAGCCAGTGTTGGTCCTGAAATCATATGGTTTGAAAATGTTACGCATTGACTGGAGTAGACAGTATGGTTTACATTACATGTAATAACAATTGCTGTATCTCAGGAATAGCATAACCAAATGTATTGATTGGCAACTATTCCGGTATTTTCTAGTGTTATAAATAAACAAGAGATTTAATTTCATGCAACGGACCCCCTTGTGGAATCAAGTTTGTGAATCAACAGTCACATAAATGGAAATTTGTCATTCGAGTAGAAAATTGCATGGCAAGAGAATGGTAATGTGTTAAAAATGCAGATTTAGCCTGTGGTCTTGATACACCCCCCCCCCACCACCCCCCCTCCTCCACTGCCCCTTGCTAAAGAAGATCCTAATACCAGCCGCATAAGCAATATGTGCAGCAATGTCTAATGGAATAACAGAATTTGCTGTAGTCTGGCATTATGGACGGATATATTAGCAATAAGGCTAATGTCTAGCTGTCAGACTTAGAAATAATTTCCTCCAGGTCAACACAAACAGCTCTGCATTGCACGTGCCCACACACACACACGCGCACACGCACGCCTCCCCGAGTCTTCCACTTGCCCCCCTCCGATTATTCTCTCTTTTTCTCGCTGGGCTGCTCTGCCCACTTTCAGCTCACTGAACGGAGTGAAATGTCTTTCCACTAAATTTTTTTTTTTTTTTGCATGGTGGGAACGTTGCCATGGAGACAGCAGCCCACCACCCTCAGCCCCTCCTCTGCCTTTCTCAGTGGGCCGGGGCATTAAAGCAAGGCTAACTTGCATGTCGACACATGAATGTGTGTGTATGTGCGTGTGCGTGACGGGCTGCCCTTGAGCCGTTCTCACACTGGTTTTTCTGTCCGGTGTGCGTGTGTGTGTCTCTCACACCCGGGACCCCCCTCCTCCCCCTACCACACTCCCCCTCTTCCTCAAAATCCTCTTCAGCTTCTCCCCTCTCCATTCATCTGCTCCTTACCTCTCTCCTCCTCACTTCTCCTCTCCTCCTGGTCCTACATTCATCTTCTCCGAAGGCAGGGAGTGACACGTTGGCTCTGCACAGCCACGCTCACCTTAATGGTGGATAATAACCCTGTGACAAATACGGCCATTAAAAATAGAGCTACCAAGCAAAGCAGGCTCCTGCGTTGCCCTGGGGATGTGGGGGGAAAAAACAACGCAGCCCCCGATGAAGAATTTATAATGGTGGGCGGAAATGAAGACTATATATTTACCCAATTTACAGTTATGGTATATCCAACTTTAGTTCTGGTGGAATACATTATATGGTAAATGCTATCCTGGTGCATTGCAAATTATAGGCTCAACAACGTTTAAAACATCAACAACAAAACACTCCACAGCTTGAGGTTAGATGATAGATATCCTTTATTCCTTTATCATTGCTTCAGCCACACCATAACTTACACATTCACGTCAATCATTGTTCCCAGTAGAGCGGTCCTGACCGGAATATAGTCGCCATAACTGAATGCCTCCTAATCAGATTCTCAGGTTAACCCATAAAAAAACATAAGCCTCTTAATAAAATCATGTGTATATATACAGTATACAGTATAGTATATACAGTACAGTACTGTATATATACTTTGAAAATGTTTTCATCAAAAACAAGACTACCAATTCGAGAGACATACAGCATCAACCATGTTATTTAGCGTTGTTGTTTTGCTTACAGATATAAAAAAAACAAATACATAAATGCTAGGTCTCAGTCCTCATCATTAGTAGTATTAGTATAAGTTCATTGTCAGATTTTTGCTCAAAGCATCACTTATATAATTTATCATTGCATCAGGTTGACATCATTCATGTTAATATTAGCATGCAAACACATTTTACCCGTGACCATCCAGGAACGACACCAGCATGAGGGGAGGGAGACACTGGGGGAACGAGGGCAAGATGGAGGGATACGACAGCACTGAGGCGGTCGTGGTGAGAGGAAATAGTGCCACAGAGGAGGAGGAGGAGGAGGAGAGAGAGAAATGGACTGGTGTGTGTGGGGGAATGTGTGTGTGTGAGATTGGGAGGGGAAGGAGGCAACTCAACTACTCCTGCTAGTAAGAAGAGAGCGTTAGAGAGTGGGATTGAGGGATAGGGAGAGGGAGAGAGTGATGGAGAGAGACTGAGAAATAGAGGGAGAGAGAGGCGGCACTGGTACCACCAGCACCCACAAGACAGCCTCCGACAGGAGGGTTTGCACAGGGCTGAAAGCCCGCGGCGACTCTGAGGGATCGCTACGGGGCCTAGAGACCAATGGATCAATACCATATCTACTTATACAAGCCAATCAATGAGCTGCCGGCCTGACACCCTACGTGGAATACCTAATGCGCTTGAGGCGGGGATGAGTTGCACTCCCGCTGTCCCATGTGGAGTCATGAGCCTGGCCTGACTATATGACGGCAGGAAAAGAAACCAGACGAAATGGTGGGGGTGTGTGTGTGTGTGGGAGGGGAGGGGGTGGTTTGGTGTGTTGACAAATGTTAACAATAGCGATACAAGTAGCCAAAGTACGGTGTTGCACTGTGCTGTTTTGGTGAGCCTTGTTAAGCAGCGGAGGTGAAACATGGCCTTATGTTTCTCTATTGCTATAGGAAGTGCAGACGAAGTAGTGTGAATCCACCGCATTTGTGTCTTGTTTTAAGGGGTCACCGGGGGATCTGAATTCGTCATCTGCTTTAGGCTGTAACAAAACAGTCTTGGCTGTTTCCTTTTTCCATTTCTCAATTATAATTAATCATAACATACCCAACTATTTATTTTCCCATCACTGTGCCATCTGGATTTCTCAGACATACAAGTACACAATTTACTGAGAGAGGTACACACGGTCAACACAGTTAGTTACATCAGGCAAAGGGGGGGGGGGGGCGTTTTAAAAGACAGACAAGCTGAAATCGAGAGACAGCGTAGACAATACCATGATGTCTGTGAAAGACAAACTGTTGCCCCCCCCCGCTTAGTGCAATGAGTCTCACGCATAAACAGACACAGGACAGAAGACGAGTCTAAGTCTAGATGCTAGTGGTCGAGGCGAGGACGGAATGGAGATAGGATGCGTGAACACACAAGGTCACAGTGGACACACAGGCATACACGCACAGACGCACACAAATACAAAACACACCCACAAACACGGAAACACACAAAGAAAAGCAACACGTACGTGTGTTTGTCCTACTGAAGTCATTATCTTGTCAGAGACAGGACGAACTTGATACATTTTCTTGTTTGAAATCAGGCGATGCCTTTTTCTACCAAAAAATGATTCCTGGAATGATAGAAAACTCAAAAGCAATGGTGTAATCAATCCGTTTCAAGCGTCCTCAAAATTACACTTATCCATCCTCAATAGAGACCCCCCATAGTCCTCTTGCATGGGAACAGTCAGTTTGCCCAGATATCCAGGGGGCGCTATTTCTGTCACACACGTTAACTTTCAAATAGTCCACCTTCTTTCAGAGCTTAAACCACCTCATCCTGAGTGGATAGAAGATAAAAAAAATTAAAAAAAACAATTAAAGAAAGGATGAATTCCTCTCTACATGACTATTTATCAGAAACCCAAAAATAAATGAATAGAAAAATAAAAATGATATTAAATGAGCACCGTGAAATAGGTGACAAAAAAGAAGGAAAAGGGTCATATTTCAAGGTTGCGCGACATGCTCAGACCAATGGGTCCTTTTTTACCACTCCCTCTTCTGACATCAATAGCGACCACTGAACAGTTCAGTGGATCTTCCTCCTCTGGGAAAAGTAGGTCTGAACCAGAGGAAATTGAGCCTATCGTAGGCGCCCAATATGGCCTGAATAGTCCAGAATATTTCTGAAAATACTACATTAGAACTGGTCTTGTACAGTACACCATATACTGTACACTAATGTAACTAAAGCAAAGAAAAATATTGAAACTGTGAAGTGTATTTATCTGTACAAGGGCGTGGAACTTTGGTCCTGTTTCAAATGACCATTCTGTTTTCAAATGACCATTCAATGATGGTTTGTTTTCTTTATCTTTTGTTTTGACATCACATTCCTCCTAGATGTAATACTACGCTAATCTGAAGCACACATTAACTACACACATACTACAAACTTGTGTGCGTGTGTGTTTGTACTGTACGTGTATGTGTGTGCATGTACTGAACACAGCCTATGTATGTATAGTGTGTATGTACGTAAAGTGTGTGTGTGTGTGTGTGATTTTTATTCTACATCACAAATGTACAACCAGTATCAATTCTACAACTGTGTGTGTGTGTTTCTAAATGTGCAGTCTGATGCTAAACGTGTAGCTTGTGATAGATGTATACCCTCCCCCCACACCCCGCACTGGAACCGTAGCGGAGGGCCCCGAGCGTTCGTTAGCAGGCGCTTGCCAAGAGAGAGCTAGCGGACGGATGTGCTGTCCCTTATCTCTCTTTGATGGCGAGACATATTCACACGATGGCAGGAAGAAAGAAAGCAAAGGTCTGGAGCTGGAGAGAGGCATGCGTACCTGAGGAAAACAGAAAGGAGGCATATTAGGTGAGGGGGGGCGGGGGTGCTGTGCCAAGGCCTGGGGAAGTGAGGGGTGCACTACGTAAACCGCAACATTCACATTATACAGGCGTTAGCTGCCTTGTAGCTTCGACGTCGCTCCATCCTTGGCTTAATCAAACCCTCTGAGATCAGTCATGGCTTTAAAGCACCCTCAAGCTTTCTCCTCGTGTAAATCAGATTCATGGTGTGTCTTCCGTATACAGTATGTGGATTAGAATAATAATTAAGACTCCAGGAAGATAAATCCCTTTTTTTTAAATAAAATATGACAACACTAGGGCACTGGATCATTGGCACATTCATTAAGCAATAGGATACAAGAGCGAGTGCGTTATTGCCACCATACATCATGGCTGTGATGAAACATTGTATAAAATACATGCTTTTGAAGATTTTTCCACAAAAATAATTATAGTGGCTTGCTGCTATGCGGCCACATAAGACGTTACGTGACATACGGTACACCTAATGTTCATATACAGTATGCAGTGGTACAGCAGCTATAGCACGTAACAACGTGTTGTCTTTCAGCAAGTCAAATGTTATGTTTGCAATCACACGGTGCACAGGCCTATACTACAAATACAGGTTTACCCAGGTAACTTCAGGAGGAGTCATTTAGTGACATCAGCTGTAATTTGCTGATTTACCCATAATACATTTCTAAACTGCTCTGAGCGGTTTGTCTTTGCGGTAAATATAATGTTACCCTATATGAAAGCACTGCACAACCACCAACAAAAATATAGATTCTATTGTAGGCTAAATATGACATTATGATAGAGCAAAGCAGCATTTTTGGCTATTATACATCTTAACATGTATTACCTGTTTTATATAGGATAGGACATATTAGCATGTCACAATTTAAAAATGAGTAGGCTATAATGCAAAACGTTGATTGGGTCTTTTCTTTGGTGTTCTGCAGAGATGTAGCCTACATAGGCAGCACAACTCTGCAGAACACCATGTATCTTCTAGGGCCTGACGTCTCCAGTGACACTCACCAGATTAATGCCCTCACTGTTGACCAGACAGTGTGCCTTGCTTTGTGATATTTTAAGATATTTAGTAAAGCAGCATGAGCCACTACGCAGTAAAAGTCAGATTAAGTTAACGTAGACTCAACTATCCTAACATATTTATCACAGTCGTAGTACCGTTTAACCAATGTAGGTCGTCAGAGTTTGTAAACCCTGACTCTCCTTGATAACCCTGAGTTAAATCTCAGGAGGCGGGAGCTCCCTTCGTGGTGCAGGCCTCTGGAATGAGACGGTTTCAAAGCACGGAGCGATGAAAAGATGAGACTCACGCTGCTACTCGGAGTGAGGACTGTCCACCACAATGTGAGGCTTAGGGGAGGGTGTCACTGCACTCTTGGACACAAACGTACTGATTGCTTTCTCCTGCAATGACAGAGATTACAGCTGTGTGAATGGGCAGGCACCCACACACAGACACACACACACACACTCTCTCACACACACACACACACGCACACAGATACACTCACACACAAAGATGCTCAAACACACACAACAAGGAACCCATATACTGCACACTGGTGCACAAATGACACAAATGACACAAATACTGAACACCCACACACCTACACACACACACACACACACACACACACACACACACACACACACACACACTCCTTACCTCCACCAGCTGATGCCAGTGCTCGATGGGCTTGCGAGGGTTGGCCAGCATGGCTGTCCAGTGTTCTCTGCCGGGACCCTCGGCATCGCTGCCCACGCGGCACATGCCTATGACCTCATTGTGACCGATACTGACACACACACACAGCCAGAGACATAGGGAGGGATGGGAGAGAGAGAGAGAGAGAGAGAGAGAGAGAGAGAGAGATGGAAAAAGGATGGGATGGGAGAGAGAGGGAGGATGGGTGGGTGGACAGAGTGAGGGGTGTGAACAGCGATACAGAAGAAGGAAAGAGAATAGGTGTATGTATGCATGTGTGTGTGTGTGTGTGTGTGGGGGGGGGGGGGGGCACAACATAATGGCACACAGGCACGCGCGCACACGCACACACACACACACAGAGAGAGAGGGGGCGCACAGTTTATTAGGAGCAGGCGTGAGAGTCTCATTTATCAAAGGCTCAGAGCTGGGAGGAGAGAGCGGAGGCAGGCGCAGGGTTATTGAATAGCGGTGCGCATGCACACACACACACACACTCAGAGACACACGTCTTTAGAGGACTGGAGGGCGTTGAAAGCAAGCTGGGCTTCTCTCTGCATGTCGGGAAACGTTGGCAGAGAGAGGCCCCCTCTCTCTCTCCCTCTCTCTCTCCCTCTCTCTCTCTCTCCCTCTCTCTCCCTCCTTTGGATTTAGCATAATGCTTATTCATGAGGCGCTGGTCCCCTGTGTAAGAGCACCTAGCCTGTCTCACCGCGAGGGCACGCGCCATGTTTGACAGGGGCTGACGCAGGTTTGGGCGACGTCGGCCCTCTTGTACAAACACAAGCACAAACGCGAGCGCACTCCCTGAGGGCACTATTCCTGAACAGACGCTGTCCAGCTTGTGGAGACTAGCCCGCCACACACACACACACACACACAGGGCCTCACTTCATTGCATTGCCCACCGCTATGTCAGAGTGGGCGAGTCAGTATGTCTCTGTGGCTGGGCTTCCATGTTGAGCACCATTTGCCTGAACAACGTCCCCCCCCAATGTTTTAACCTGTGTGTGTATGTGGTCGCTTTAATGCCTGTGAACGGCGGGAAAAGGTTCATATTGATCCAATTAACAATGTAGATACTGTAGGACATCTTTAGCCTATGATACACAGTACTTGTAATAGCCTATAGATAGGCCTACATTAGCCAGTCCAGTAGCCCACATATTGCATGTAGGCTGTAGAGACTACTGACATCTGACTTCTGAATGGAGCTCTATTTGTGAAAACGTTTGAAACTGTTTTAAAAGGGGAGGCGCTTTCAAAAAATACTTGAAGTTGATTGGACAGACCTGTGACCCAGCAGAACCTGTGGTTGAATCCACTCTTGCAGTCAAAAATACGGGAGAAGATTGAAAACATATTTTCCATTGAGAAAAGCCTTCGCTCTTCTAACGCAATCTATTAAAACTGATGCCTTCGTCACATCCACCCCAGGCCTGTAGCTACGACGCTGATTGGCTAGGTCTAGCGACCTGAAACACAATGACATCCAAGCTCTCCAAATTGATTCTCCAGGCGAAGTCAAACTGAAGCTGTAGGCTAACATGTCCCACCCCTCCCGCGATACTGAAGCTGTAGACTAACATATCCCACCCCTCCCGCAATACTGAAGCTGTAGGCTAACATATCCCACCCCTCCCGCGATACTGAAGCTGTAGGCTAACTAACATGTCCCACCCCTCCCACTATACTGAAGCTGTAGGCTAACATATCCCACCCCTCCCACTATACTGAAGCATTAGGCTAACATATCCCACCTCTCCCACTATACTGAAGCTATAGGCTAACATATCCGACCTCTCCCACTATACTGAAGCTATAGGCTAACATATCCCACCTCTCCCACTATACTGAAGCTATAGGCTAACATATCCCACCTCTCCCACTATACTGAAGCTATAGGCTAACATATCCCACCTCTCCCGCTATACTGAAGCTATAAGCTAACATATTCCACTGACACAAGTCGAGTGTTGCACATGCATAGAGTATAACCTGTGGCAAAAAACACTTTTTAAACCTAATTTTGAGGCAAAGTCACCAAACGTTGTAAGCTGTTTTTATCACATTTGTACAAAATTAAATATCCGTATGATAGTACACATGGAATTGCTGCTATGCATCTCCCCCCATTCATTTGAATAAAGTCTTCCTAATAACTGCCCAGAGGCGTTTCAAAGATGGCTGCTGCCTGGCCAGACCTGCCTATAAGGACTCAGTTACACGAGCCCTCACCAGTCGTAGTCCATCACCGCGATGAGGAGGCACACGCTCTCGATGTTCTCGTTGGGGATGTCAAACACCAGGGCCTCGTTATACGTAGGATTCAGGGTGTTCTTCTTAATGGAGGTCTTCCTCTTCTTTAACCTGCGGCCGTCACAGATGAGGGACGCTTTCACATACGGGTCTGGTGCACATGGAGGGGGGAGGGATAGAGAGAGAAAGGAAGAAGGAGAGAGAGGGGGAGAGAGAGAGGGGGGGAGAGAGAGGGTGAGTGAGAGGGAGAGAAACATAGATAATATATTGCGGGTACCTCTGGATACCCTATTATGCGTCACGCTCTCAGTTATCTGTCTATAAGCACATGAAAGGGATGGGAATCCAGTTACCTCAGCAAGGCTGTATTATAGGCACATAAAGGGAGAAGGCTACATGAAGTTGGCTCGTTTCAGCTCCCCCCGTCAAGACTTGGGAGCTCTGGGACAGAGGCGCTGACACAAACAACGAGGCATCGAGGATTAAATTTTCGTGGCAGATTTTTAGGCCTATTTAGTCCAATGTTGTTTAAGTTATAATAATGGTCGTTATCCTTCAGAATCTCACTTAATTAGAGAAAGAGTTTTTGCGGTGGATTAATCACAATCAAGGCTTTGTTCATTAAATATTAACAGCAAAATGTCCCATGCTAACAACCCCGAGAATCATATTATTGATTTAGGCATTGAACGTGCATTTCTGCCCGTATATTTGATGTTGCAATTGACATTTCTGTAATAGAATTTTGCTAATGACATTCTTGCGCTGGTAGTCACGCTTGGAACCTATGCATATTTCAGCTAGTCCTAAAACATACACAATGGCAAATAGCAATCATTTTCTTATTTTCAAAAGGATTTCATAGTTCCAAAAGACTAACTAGGGCCTATAGATGTGCCACGTGGGCGCTGTGCATGACGCAGTAGCACTCAAAGATGTAGTGCGAGCGTCGTAAAGTGACGCTCTTCAAACCATAAGGTTAAAAATGCACTGTACACTGTACAGTATTGCCTCACATTTTACCCACACACACACACAGGCACACACATGCACGCACACACACACACACACACACATGCATTCACCGATGGTGGTGTCAGCTATGCAAAGTGCCATCCAACCACCAGGAGCGCTCGGATGATGCAGCAATTTACCAAATTCAATATTAACCGGGATTTAAAACGTCCCGGTTTTATTAGATAAGATAAGATAAGATAAGAAAGTCTTATTTAACCCATTCTAAGGGGAATCATTCCTAACTATAAAAGCTTGGCTACACCCAGTGCTATCTTTTCTCACTCCCAAAATAGGGACTTTTCTTTTGGATGCACTGTGAGGAAAATTAAACAAACAGGCGCAATCTGCAGACTGAGCGAAAACAAAGTTGCTCCCAAAAAATGCCGTGCGGCACATAGGAGGCACATCACGAGAGCAACGTTTCAGGGGGGCTACCTGCATTAGCAAAATGATGCTGAGGGACCTACCGTTGATGCGCTGTATCCATCAAAATAACACCTGGAGTCGTTAGTGTGGGAGCATTTTGGAATGGAATGCTTTTGGGACGGTAATGCAACGACGGATATGCTTTCTATGTGCAGAAGAAAAGTTGAGACTAATTGGCTCCAACACACCAAATTTGAATCAACATATTTGAGATCACAATCCGTCTTTACACGACCAAGTAAAAGGCAAAACATGTAATAACTGAGTTAAAAAATGACTACACAGAGGCAAGTTAATTAATGAAGCTAGGTAGGGAATTAGAAACTGTCACTTCGTATCAATGATGATGCTGTGAGATAAGAGTTTGGCCAACAGCAGTAAAGCAGGAAGAAATGCAATAGTTTACTCTCCAAAACAGCATTGCTAGTGTTGTGAATTTCATGCATAGTAATTATGGCTCAAAGATTTTGGGAAAATATCTAATTGCAAATATTCAATATTCAGTGCCGAACAGACCTAAAATGTGATAATTACTACATGAGCCCATCAAAAGCTTAATCGCTCTATATTCTAATGCAAACATTAGAAATAAAGCAATTAGCACAAAAGGCTGTTACTGTAAAATAAGAAAAATAAAACAATTAATAATAAGATAGGCCTAATCAAAGTTCTGTAATTCTGTAAACAATCAATGACATTGAAATGATGTTGCTGAATGATGCCATGATGTTGAGCCATTCGTTATGGCCCTTCACTGACGCTGGGGTGAACCCTGCCACACACTATCATTCCAGTGTCTGGTAGTGCACCTTGTCGGGCGCTGAATCAGTCTAAATATAGCCAGTTATGCTCCATCACACACGAATGCAGGATGTATGCGTCGCACTGACTTAACGTTCCCTATCAATAACTAATCTGGCATCACGAAACTAGAGCGCTCAGACAGTTTTCGAGCACGCACACACGCACGCACGAGCACACACACACACACACACACACACACACACACACGTCAACCATGCAGATGGGGAATGTCGATGTGAAACACGTATGCTGAATTTCCAAGAAAAATGCAACTGCATTCCGCAAGCATAGGCCTGAACATTATTTTTAAATATGGCCTACCTAAATTGCGCATGCTTCAATGACTTGGGGGCAACATTTCAATCTGCTGCTTACCTACAAAGCAAACTCTCCCGTTCTCTGATGTCTTAACCCAATAATTCCTCAACTAGCCTATTTGTCTCTCCGCGTTGTACTGATAATATCAGCGGATAATATTTAGCAACATCACAAATGCTTTTCCTTGTAATTCACGTTTTTCATTTGTTGATGGTGGGCGTATACGCACGCAGTCACCTTGAGGCATTACTGGTGCAGGAGGAGCACGTTTTATAGGTTAGATGGACTTTCACAAGGAGGATGGCAGGATGCCTAACGCTACAGTTTAAACCCTGGGTCAGACGAGCTGCATGACTTCTCAAGTATTGCATGCCTTTGTGATGTGCTAATCGCATTGTGTAAAATCGCAATTTGTATTTGGAAACGATTAATCATTCAGACATAATAATAATCACAAAAACCGGGATTATATCTCAGATTAAAATATCTAACCGTTGCATCTCTACCCGGGGGGCTGGGTGTCCGGCTCTGGAAGACCTTGACACTCTAACAAGTGACTTCTCAACAACCTGATCACCCACTCTACCCACTGCACCACTAACCTGACAAGCCAGATTAAGTGTTGTCACAAGTCCATCTGGGAAGCCGTCCATTGAAGCTGTTTGTAAAGGGCAGGTACTTTCAACAAGAATACTTGGCAGCTGATTGCTGTTGGTTGTTTTCGCTATCGGCAAACCTAAACCACGCCCGTATAGCTTTCAACACAACGCTGATTGGAAAGTTCAGTTGCTACTCGGACACATTCAAAATGATTCCTAGGCTTTCCAGACTGATTCTCACGACGAAATTAAACTGAAGCTCGCGATACTATCCTGATCTCGCGGGCTTCAGTTTATTTTCGCAGTGAGAATCAGGCTACTGCACCCCAGCTTCCATATTGGATGAGGGGAACAGCGGGGGTTAATCCTGTACCTGAGAAGCCAGTGAGATCCATGGCCTTGAGGTTTGTGGCCTTGATGACAGTAGCAGTGAGCCTGCCGGCAGTGGGTAGGTAGCACAGCGAGAAGTTAAGCTCTCCCAGGTCAGCCTTCTCCTGCGAGACGCAGACACACACACACACACACACACACAGGGTCAGCACGGGGTCAGAACGGGGTCGGAACGGGGTCCTCTGGTCACCACAGCAAGTCCCTGTCATCCAAAAGGCAATGTGATGTGAATTTAAAAGTGGAGTAAGGGAGAAATATTGGTGATATTTGAACTCTTATCAACAACAAAAACACCTCCCTTCAATTTTAAAGGGTGCTTCCTGAGAAGCTCCGCCCACGACATTGCACACGCACGGCCAAGGCTGGGTATTGGCTGAATTTGACTAAATGTGTGATTTATCCTCCGGTCTCTGCGTCCACGATTAACGGGCCTCGCTGCCATGCGCGGTCAAGTCACTCCCAGCAGAGAAGATAGGACACATGAGACCGATGCCAGGGCTGAGACAGGGCACCCTAATCTGACCGGGCAGAGCGTTTAGGCAGGGGGCACAGCGCCAGTCGCACAAATTAATCACACGCCAATCCATCAATCTGCTCGGAGCGGGAGAAAATGTGTTAAGTGAGGTGGGGGGGTCACACAACTCGCAGAGCTTATTTAATGTCCGCCTGCCTGCCTGCCTGCGTCAGGGAGCTCTTCTCCCTCGCCATGGCCTCAGCTCCTATGCACAGTACGGTGTGGGATGTCCTTGAGTGTTTTCAAAGGCGTCCTAAAATAAAATGTATTATTATTTTTATTAAGACGGTCAAACCGTGACGGCATTATTGCCGACGGTATCGGAGAACAGACCTCCATGTTTAAGTACATACAAATGCACATCGCCTTACCAGGCCTCTTGTGAAAAGGTACATCTCACTCTGTTCTTTAGCCCGGTTTTCCCACAGCACTTAAAGGCAGAGTGCGGACGACGATACCTGCCTCAAATGATCTCGCTGGACAGCTCTCCCTCCCCTCTCTGGTGAAATGTGTTCGAATGTATTGAAGAGAATGGTGCGGAAACGTCCGTACAGTACGGCTGCAGCTCTATCAGAATATCAGCAAATTTGCACGCTGAGTTGACGTAACAATAACGTCCGTCTACAGAATATTAGACGTGAATAATAAATGGGTGCATGTCAGACACGCACAGTATGCATCACAAAACCATGGACGCTGATGGGGAAACAGCAGAAAACTCATATTGCCTTTAATTTGAGTAGGAGGAAATGTGCATGGAGGGGGACGTGAAGCTTCAGAAGATGAGTTGAAACGGTTTGCTAGGGCCCCCATAACCACTTTAAGCTGCAACCTTTGTATGTAAAGTGCTATACATATATACGTTATGTTTGTTTATTATTATTATTAGTAGTAGTAGTAGTAGTAGTAGTAGTAGTATTATTATTATACTGAAAATGAATGTGATGCTGTTACCGTGCAGCAGATTAGAAGTCTTTAGGAATAAGGGTAATTAGGAACAGTGGTCCTTAGGAATAGAGAGATCCTTAGAAACTAGGGTCATTAGGAACAGGGGTCTGTATGAACAGGGATCTTAAGGAATAGGGGTCCTTAGGAACAAGGGTATTTAGGAACAAGGGTCATTAGGAATAGGAGTCGTTAGGAACAGAGATTCTTAAGAAATAGGGGTCTTTAAGAATAGGGGTCGTTAGGAGCAGGGCTCCTTAGGAATATGGGTCCTTAGCAACAGGGGTATTTAAGAATAAGGGTCCTTAGGAGCAGGGGTCCTTAAGAATAGGGGTCCTTAGCAACAGGGATATTTAAAAATAGGGGTCCTTATGAGCAGGCGTCCTTAAGAATAGGGGTCCTTAGCAACAGGGGTATTTAAGAATAGATAACTATGTTAGGAACAAGGGTACTTAAGAATAGGGGTCGTTAGGTAAAGGGGTCATTACCGCAGTTCCCTCCACAATGTCCCTCCAGACGGGCTTCTCGCCGGTGCCTTCGCTGAAGTCCAGCAGGTTGTCCACCACCACCTGTCCAATCAGGTCATGCCTGGAGAAGCGGTCGAAGTCGTAGACGGAGAAGTGTAACTTCCTGGAATGTAGCTCGTTCAGGGGCACACCGAACTGGAAGGTCTCGTTGAACACGGGGTTCAGGGTCTTTCTGTGGACCTGGGGGTCACGTGCGTGCGTGAGAGACAGACAGGGAGTCATAACATAGTTCTCTATGATATTCATGGGTTAAATGAGAGGTGAAATGGGTATTAAAATAAATTAGTTACGTTACTAGTTACATTACTATATTACTTTCACCGTCACTACCCTGTCTTGCCCCAGAGTTGAATCCTCTTTATTGAAACAATAATTAACCTCAGGAGTCAACAATCAGCCAAAGTGAAAACACTGCAGCCTCTCAAACCAGATGATTGAACAGGCTGGTTCAATTACCTACCATAGGTTTGCTAGGACCAGAAATATTGTTATTGTAATATAGTAATGCAGCATAACTTGGATGAGTAATTGTAATTTTATTATTGTTTTGGTAAAATTATTTGTTTACACTATTTACTGGAAAATGTAATAACATTGTGTTAACTAGTTGCTAGCAGAGCCATGGAAAGAGAGAGTTACGCCAACGGAAGTTTTCAACTGTCACATGGTTCCTGGGGAGGCAAAACCTATGGCAAAAGAAAATAGTTCCAGGAAGTGCTTGGTGGGCAATTTAAATCGATGTACAGATATATAACTTCAATTTTTTGTAATTTGTAGTCAATAAATGCACTGATTTTAATATATAATTAATTTTATAAGGTACATTTAGTATTTATGCTAACTTCCGTGAACTCTTTTGAGGCTGCCATTGCTGTGAAAAAACGGTCTATTGGAGTGAACGGAGATTGCGTAACTCTCTTTCTATGGCTCTGCTATTAACTAGTTACTGGCCAACACTGTACACCAACGGGCATCTTTGCATCACTTAGCTAGCTAACTAGCCTAATGCAGAGCACTTCACCTTCTAGGCTGCTTGTAGATAGCTGCTGACTAACCTTGTGGTAACTAGGTAACACTGGCTAGTGGAACAGCACCGTGAGATCAGTATATGGGCAGTCCGAAAGGCCAAGGGTTTATGTCAAACATTTAATTTGTCAAAGTGCCATTGATCCAGTAGTGAAGTTTCCTACGCAAACAGTACGACACATGAAGCTGTGCCACCCCTAACCTGAGAGGCAGGTGATTATCTCTGCCCTTTGCAAACGTTTTGTCTTTGGAAAAAAAAATCTTAATAGAATTCAACACTTATCTGTACTCTAAACAGGAGCGTGGTACTGTATTACGTAAATGTTTGAGCAGTCATCTAAGTGGATAAAGGGCCGTTAGTCACAAACAAAGAGGAGCAGTAGCTGCCCTTGCGTACGATAGAGCCAGGTTCACTTCTGCTGACATTGTACACAAGTACACAATATTCCTCTGTACACCAAATTGATATTGACCGCACTGAATCATGAAGAAAAACATGTTTTTGAAAACCTTGTATAGGTTTAGGTATAGGGCAGAGTATTTCAATATGTATTGTATGCATGCATTATTTCCTGAGCAAGATTTGCATGGATGACCGGGATATACAAACAAATGGCAACAAAAATAAATGAGCACTTCTAAAATAAAATGTAGACATTTCACTTATCAGAAAAACAATTCACTATTGTACAGCATGGCCTACCTATAAGCATCCTTATACAAGATATCTAACCCCTACCTGCTTCTTGACATTTAGGATACTTAACACTCCAATCATCTTCCGATAAAAGCACCTGCTAAATTACCTAATAGTTTGCAAATATCTAATAAAGTAATACTTATGAGAAGGAGAGGTCAGTTTTATAGGCTTTAAAGCCACGTGTAGTTCATAAACTGGTATTCTGGAGCAGGGCCGTAGAGAATAAATCAGGAGAGTAAATTAAATCTTCATTTTTAGAATGTACCCAACTATACTTTAACTGTCCATGACAGTTTTTATTCCCATGCGCAAAAATAGCACCAGAAATGTTTGTGAAAAAGAACTCACTCCTTAAGACACAAACTTGTCCCTACACAAAAACATGACACTGTTGAGACAGATTAAGACCAAAAACATTACAGCATATCCTCTAGAGGAGCAGGTTTAATTTCCTTTATCAAAATATCCTCAATTGTACCGTAACACTAACTGAAATAACCACAATGAAGATTAAAAGTATTTTAAGATACATGATCGAGACATCGATTAGACACTGACTGGTATAAGTGTTTATCATTGCTGGCATCTGGCTAGAACACACACAGACAGATACAAATGGTGACATTTGATTTTCATGTTCAGGCATGTTGTTATTCATCCCATGTCTTCATTGTTTCAGTCAAATTAATTTGTGGTCAGTACCGGTATGCATCCCAGAGTGCAAGTGAGACACGTGTAGCACAATTCATTTCATTTTCCTGTCACAATCAGTAAATGGACTGCATTTATACAGCGTTTATCAAACCTACTGGTCGCTCAAAGCGCTGCACGTGATTTCCTTACATTCACCCAGTCACACACACACACACACACACACACACACACACACACTCACACACCGATGGTGGCGTTGGTCATGCAAGGTGCCATCCGACCACCGGGAGCAGTAGGGGTTACATGTCTGGCTCAGGGACACCTCCACACCAGGCAACGGGACTCGCACCGGCAACTTTCTCGTCACGCCGCCTCGCTCACATCAGTGCATTTGTATGACCATGTAGAGTGCTAATACTAGTGGTTGGAGAGGTTTGTGATTCTCCGCACCATCTCTGTGTACTTTATATTTCGGAGAAACAGGAATTGACACGCCCTCTGCCCTCCCATCACAGAAGTATACCTCGTTATTGGGATTCCAAAAGCTACCCCAGCAAAAAAAAAACGTTTAATTTCCAAGGATCAATAATAATAAAGCATAAGCTATGAGACGTAAATAGTGTGAAACACTACATGCTGTATAAGGTTCTGAATATGAATATGGTCGAATGCAAACAAACATCAAGGCCTAAGACTATCTCTATCTTACAGCCTAGAGTCCAATTTCACTACAGATATCTCCTGTGATATGTTCTCTGGTTTCAAAATAAGGAGAGAATGAAAACATCCCGAATGTACACATATTGTATGAGTATGTCAAGAAAAATCCAATAAACCCCCTTTCCAGGAGTGGAGATCAAACCCAAGCAGATTATTTATCCATTGGCTCTTAAAAGGTATTGTATATAGGTATATACTGTATAAAGGTAAAGGTGTAAATACATAGGCAGGTCAGCTATTGCAAGCAAAATGTACGATTTTACATTTTACACGCTTTTGTAAATTTCAACAAATATGCCATCTCATTTCGCTAGCTTACCGTTCTCTGTGTGCATGTTGAAAACATATTCCGATACTAAAACACTGGCTCTGTAAATCGTAACATATACAAAGTGGCGAGCACCGCTCATATTTACGTTGACAAAGCGGTAGCACTACGCTTTGCTTCACAATGCATTTCTATGTGCGAGGTGCCGACACGGAGGGCCGTGGAGCGACACTGATTTGATTTGAGCTCCAAGTTAGCAAGAATGACTGACCCTGCCTTTAAGCCTGACGCCTCATCTACTCGGCATCCTGGTCACATACACATGTTGAATTTAACAAGTCAAATCGGCTGATGAAGTGAGACTCAATGGCATTGGCATATAGCCTACAGTCGTTGGGAATCGTGACAGTAAACAATGAATTCTTAACAGAAAATTGATGACATAATTAGGCAACAACTGATTCATGTTTCACCCTGTCCCGTCAATAGCAGGATGCAAGTGAGACTGTTACCTTGGTCTGGAATTTCTTCTTCCTGTCTGGCAGTAGGTAGATCTTCACGTACGGATCTGAGAATCCGTTGGCGTCTTTAGCTGGCAGGTCCAGAGCTTTCAAGATCTTCACCACTAACTGCTCCGTGCTGATAACACACACGGGCACACACACACACACACACACACGTAACACTTTTTCACACACATTTTCACAAAACGGGCTGGAAAGGCTGTCTCTTACACATCTATATTGGACAAACATATTCTGCGAACCGTAGACAGGGTCAGACAACATCCTCCACGCAAACAGTGATTTAGTTCTTTATACTGTGTAGATAACAAACGTGTTTTCCCATCTGTGTGTGCCTCCAGCAGCATCACTACAGCACAGTGAGATGTAAGCAAGAGCGGGCACAGATGTTGGACTCGTTAAAGGAGGATATATGTGAAGCCAAACCATTAATAATCCTTAACGCATTACCCTATTGTTCCTCAAAGTGCATTTTGGCCCACACACAAGACTCTCTTAAGGATGCAAACCCACTAGATATACTGTATATACATAGATGTACCTGCACACACACATACGTCTTTACATCCCAGTGAACCATTGTCTACCTTACGGACTGCTTATGAAACAATTTAATTATGACTTGCTTGCTTTTAATGAGAACTCGTTATAAGTGTCTCCCTGCGTTAACAATCACGTCAGCATTCATTAGGTCTATTTTAGAGAGCCGATCACACGTTACAGTAATAGGGATGGAATGACCCCGGGGAACCAGCCAATAGCGTACCCAGGCAGACGCACTTCAGTCCTGCGGGGACCAATCGCAAATAAGTTCGGCTCTCTGACAACACCCCCTGTATCCAGTCAGTACGCGCTTAGCTATGAATTGCACTCAATTAATGCAATCCTATTCACACAAGCCTGTCCTGCAATGACATCAAATCAAGCGGACGAGAAATAGGGAGATTAGAGAAATACATGTCCATGTGGATAGACATATTAAATGAGTAAATGCTGATCCATTGGGATGAATCTAATGGTCTCTAATGCAGTATGATTTCCAGCCATGTTAGCATTGGGGAGATAAACATTCATCATGAAAAGGCAATGCAGTTCAATTATGGCCTTAATCTAACTGGCCATGACAGAATGACAGAAGACAAAATACTCCTTTTCGATTGTACAATACTCGGCAAGTAACTTCCACTTTAATTTGTCCTATTCAGGGAACAAAACATAATCCGGAACCAAAATGGAGGATTTCAACACTATCCCCAAAACAAGGAGTGAGAGTCTACCTATTACAGCCCTCACAGAGAGGGATATTCACAGTCCTAGTCCTTGCAGACAATGTTAGATAGCTAGCTGTTATTCCCACAGTGGAAACGTGACAGCATTTCAACAGGACAGGAGTGTCAATAGAAATGGCTTTCCCAAAGGACCTTTCAAAAGATTGACACAGTTGTTCTGTGTTATTCCCTGAATATTAAAGGTCTCACATATTAACATCCATATTTCATAGCAATTTTCCCTACTAAAAGTGTTACACAAAAAGGCACACTGGGAATGTTATCGCACACATGCTAACAGGCATACACATGTTAACATGAATACAAATGCTAACACGCATACACATGCTAACAGGCATACACATGCTAACACACATACAGATGCTAACATCCGCATGCTAACATCCGCATGCTAACATACGCGTGCTAACACGCATACAGATGCTAACATACGCATGCTAACATACGCATGCTAACAGGCATACACATGCTAAGACATGAATGGCTGCTAACAGAACGGGCACATGATAACACACTATAACACATCAATATAAAAAACCCACACAATGCCAGTATTTCTCTCCCCTTTTTAAATAATTTGTAAAATAACTACAGGTAAGTACCTAACACAATAATGGCAGACAACAACAAATAAAACATAAATCATCTTGTGCCTTTCCAAATAGTGAATAGAAGCCATTTTCCTTGATAAACCTCTCTCTGCATCCTGCCCAGTTATTCCCTCTGCCTATAACTACGATTAGAAAACCGTCTGCCGTTGTTATGCGTTGACAGGGGCTGCAGTTTAAAGTGGCAAGTCATGTATAATTCATGACTAAAATGGCCTCTCGCTCTTTCAGTTTTTCTACCATCAGCACTTTGGCCTATTGTAATGTTTCCATTTGTCACAGTGGGCTAAAACAGGGGACCCTGCTCTCGTAGCACAGGCAGCCTGGGCAAGCAAGCAAGTCATAGGTCCTACACAAATCTCCCTCTCTCACTCTCTTTCACCCTCTCTCAGTCTCTTTCACCCTCTCTCCATCTCTCTCTCTCTCTCTGTCTCTCTCTTTCACACAAATACAAACACACACCCTATCCTATAGAATTGTCCCGTGCTTAATACTGAAATGATGCTTGTTTAATGTGTTACAAAGGGGTGACGTTGCCGATAATGTGAGTAATTATATTCTGAAGTGAGTAACCTTTGAGAAGAAGTCCACATGCGCTGCATACAAAATGCAAACAGAACAACACGCTCCACAGCTGCATACACGTAACAACAGGTGTCCCCTGCAGGAAGCAGGAAGGGGAGGAGTCTTACTTGAAGGCGTAGCGCAGCAGGAAGCTGATTTTGCCACAGTTGTCGCCCTGCTTTCCGTCCCCCGGGTCGCCCTTGGGCCGGTACAGCTCCGGCTTGATCTGGCCGATGCTAGTCACCTGCTCCTTCTCCTCGGCGTGGACGTCTGGGCTGGAGAGCTGGTGAGTCACGGTCTTGGGCCTGGAGCGAACGCAACAGGACACGGGAGGTGATTTCACAGGGAGGCAGGACAGACAGACAGACAGACAGACCGGCGGCGTTGTTGTTGACGACGGGGATTCTTGTTCTAATGAAACCAGACGACTTAAGTGGACCAGACACAGAATACGCAGAGCGTGCAGCCCAAATATGTTGTGTGCTGACAGGGTCTAGGGAGCCAGGCGGGACACAGGCAAATGTAGGACGAACATTCATTAGCGCGCGTGCACACACACACAGGGACACAACACACAATGATGACGACTACAAACATATTCACACTGGAGTGACACACATAAAACACACTGAAGAATGCACACACAAACACTAACACACACACATTCACACACACGCACACGCACACTCACACACAGACTCTTGCTAAACTGAGATGCAATAACACACATATTCACACTGGACGGACACACAAAAAACACACTGAAGAATGCACACACACACACACACAGATTAATAGCAAGGCAGACAAAATAACACAGACCCAGGAACACACACCAAACCAACACTAGTCTCACACACACATCGCGTTACAAAGAGATACAATAACACACACGCATACGGTACCGTGGAGGGACTTGCTGTTGGGGGTGGGCGTTGGGCAGCTCTTTATGACTCTGGGGTGCGGCCTCTGTGCTTGGCACGTCCGGAGAAGTCTGGCTGAGTTTCAGAGTTCCTACCAGCACCAGAACACGGGCAAACCAAGGCACAGTTACACTCGCACATTGTTGCCAGCGCTTCGAATAGCCCCTCGCAGACAGGGACTTCTTATGCATCGCAGGGACGTTATTGTCATGTTGAGTACAGAGCTAGTTGGCAGCTGAACAGACGAGACCTGACTAGACGTTTTTTTTTTTATGCTTAATAACACAACAGAGACTGGATTCACAACCACGCCAATACGTTTATTTAATATAAGAAAAATAAGGCACTGTAATTCTCCTCTAAACGGGAATATTGCCTAAACGTAACTGTAATGAAACAAAAACACATTTATGTCTAGTATAATGGTTAGCATTTGCCAAAGTGGTGCCACTAAATGTCTTTCCTGTTAAATATATGGCTAAATATATAAAATACTTTGTTAGTTGATTTAAATAAAACGATACTGACCTATGCGTACACAGCAAGAATACCCATAAGACTTATGACTTAAAAAAACGATTCTTTCTGTCTACTTTTGACTATTCATTTATCAATATGAATTTAATTACAGTCCAAATTTTTCCATGCCTACATTTTTGGACCCTTCTACCAAACGTTTATTCCATTTGCCTATTACAGTAGGTCATTTAGCAGATGCCCTCATCCAAAGCAACTCACACTGAGTACAAATACAAGTATGACAAGAAGATAGAGGTCCGCCATGTTTGCAGGGATCGAGCCATTGCCCTTTCCTGGCTTGGACGCACACTCCCTGATCACTCTCTTTCCCTATGGCTTTTTTGGCTTGCCGATGACCTTCGTCTGATTTAGGGGTCAATGCATCCCTCATAGATAGACTTCACGTTAGGTCAGGGGTAGGTCATTCCTTCCTATTAGTAAAGCGATACACTTAATAAACATAAACAAACATAACCATATATGAACATGAACCCAAACACACATACAGACACATAAAATAACCTATAAATAAACCTAAATCAAGCATAGCGATAGTTCAGGCAGGCCGGGGGGGGGGGGATCTTTGTGCTGCTCTCCCTGCCTTGGGCTTTTCTAATATGCGTATGGAAAGGGATTTCCATGTATCCGTATGGAAGGGCACGGAGCTCCCAGAACAGAGCCATACTTCCAAATATAAATAACTTGATGAAAATAAAAGACTTATTTTGACTATAGTGAACAGACTGAACCACACATGAACATAAACATGACATAAATATAATCATAATCATAACCACAGACACAAACAAACAAAAATAAACATAAACAAACACACAAAGTGGGTGGGGCCACTCACCGGCGTTGTTTGGGTAAGAGTCCATGTCCAGGTATGAGTGCTCCTGGGTCTCCTGGGGGCCCCCCACCACGCCGCCCTCACCCCTCTCCACGCCCACCAGGTCGGAGAAGTGCGGGTGGTGCGCCCCCTGCTGGCCCAGCGTGGGGTAGAGCGAGGAGGCCGACTGGCCCTCCTTCCTCTGAAGCAGCGGGGGGTGCAGAGAGGAGGCGCCCCCGCCCACCCCCAGGCCCCCCGGCACCCCCAGGCTGCCAGGCAGCAGCCCCGACGTCAGGCTCAGGCCACCGCCCTCCTTGTCGCGCCATGGCAACCAGCACAGCTTCCAGGAGACGAAGAGGGACACGGAAAGGAGGACGATGCCACAGAAGGTCACGATGACCGACAGCAGGCTGACGGAGATCTCTGCAGGGTGGGAGAGAGAGAGGGGGGGGTGTGGATGGGAGGCAACAGAGGACCTTTAGGGAACACTGTGGAAGTCTACGTTGGTATAATCCCTAAGCACGTCACTCCACGTTGGCTGTTTGCATGACCCTGCGTTCACACCGCCGACGTGTTCAATTCGCAAATCGCAAATCTAGTGCAAAACCGTCCAAACCGCCAGCTCGGGAGCGGGCGTGTCTTACGCAAGCAGCTAGAACTGCCGTGACGTCTACAGTAAAATTAGTCAAATGAAACGCACAAATAGCGCGCATTCCCTCAAAAAAAAAAAAAAACATTTTGGTGGGAAATGTTTGTGTAAATACTATTATTATACTATGGAACAGCGAGGGATTTTAAGATAGCTATCGAGAGAGAGAACATCTGTCCTTCCATTGGTAGCTGTCGAACTCCGTCACCAGCGGCTCGCTGAAAATTTGCATAAAATTCACAACTCTGATCTGTCGCTGTCGCCGGGCGGCATTGTCGCCGAGCATAGCTCCGCCCGCTGTCGCCGAGAAACGCTGGCGTCCGTTGCAAATGAATTGGAACGTGCCTCTTTGCGAGCTGAACGCGTAGGCGGTGTGAATGCAGCGGGGGTCTTCTCGAGCATGAGCTCCCTGAGAGGTTGCGCTCTTTGGTTCACAGTTGAGCGGTAAACAAAACAAAATAAAAAACATATTAGCCCCCCATTATTCCCTCAAAATCCCCTATCGTGATGTTGAATGAGCAGGCGGATGAGGGATGCGTGTGTGTGTGATTGTGCGTGTGGTGGTGAATGTTAGGAATGTGCGCGTGTGTGTGTGCGTGCGTGTGTGTGGTCGGGGTTACACCGCCGTAAGCTCAAATTGATATGCAACCCTTAAAATTCACAGTGCACATTTGAATTCTGTACATAAAATGCACCAACCCGTTGGTGGGGATTGGTTGGGTATGTGTGAGTGAGTGTGTGTGCGTGTGTGTGTGCGTCTGTGGAGGGGGTTGGGGGTCTGAAGTGAAGGGCAGCTGTAAAAATGGCACCCTCAATGATACTTCAAAACCGAATTATTAAGCCTCTCCTGGTGATTATGAGCTTGTAATCTCTGACGGTTGAAGGATTGTGTCTGCGGGGAGAAGACGGCAGGGGGATGAGTCATCCGTGTGGGAAATGAAAAGACAGAAGAAGGGGAAAGAGTCAAATGAGCCGCTTTCAGACCCGGACAGCTCTGAGAGCGAGTGTGCTTTCACAGGGCAGAAGTTGAGGTGAATTTCAAGGGAGAGAACTATGAAAACTTTGTTTTGTTCAGCTGCGTGGCTCGCAAGACGGAGTTCTTTGATTACGTGAATTCATCAACGTTTATAATTACCCAAAGCTGCCTGACGCATAATCCTTAATAGCTTGTTGCGAGCTTAACCAAAGGACATGTCAGAGGCCGCTCTGAAGCCTCTCTGCTAATCCTGAGTTTTGCTGGTATAGCAGCCGATCAAGGAGACTCATTAAGCTATTGTGTGGGCTTAGGAGATTTAGCAAGCTTCCCACCTAGCAGCTTAGCATCAGAAATGTCACATCTTGCCATCTTGAGCAACAGACTCGAGGGTTGCCAGTCATCCATTAGTCCTGTGTTTACACACACACACACACACACACACACGCACGCGTACATGCATTATCTTCACCCTTATTTCATTCCATCTATTACAAATCAAAGCGCCTTTGTGACCATGCCAAGACTAGGATGTGTTCACATCTGACAATCGAAGCTGAAATGTTATCTTTAACACGCTGACACCACACCCCCTCCCCCCTCCCCCCTCCACCCAGGGGTATATATTGCCTGCTGTTCCTCTTTTAATTTCTCTTCTCATATGCGTCATATTCTCCCACGCGTGGGGTCGCCTCCCCTGTTTGTTCTCCTCCCCTTCCAGTTATCTCCATTCTACCAGTCTCTCTCTCCCTCTCTCTCTCTTTTTACTCCAGTGGGAGCGGGGGGGAAGGGGGGTTGTTCAGAACTTCACTCTATCCTTTGGTGAATTATTCATCAGTCTGTGTATGTCATTAATCAGCACTTGTTCAAAAGATATCATCAGAGAGGGCGAGAGAGAGAGAGAGAGAGAGAGGGAGAAAGAGAGAGATCACTGTGCAGAACACCCAGGTAGAGGGAAAGAAAGAGAGAAGGAAAGAAAGAAAGAAAAGAGGAGTGACACGTGGGGCAGTTAGAGGAGAGAAAGAGAGATGGAGAGAGAGAGAGGGAGAGAGAGAGCAAGAGAGCACACTTGGGTGTTTGCGGGGGAGACAGATTTGCATGTGTGTTCAAACAGACATATTGGCTGACTGGTTATAAAGAGAGAGAGAGAGAGAGAGAGAGAGAGAGAGGTCAGGGAGAAATGGAGAGACAGAGAGTGAACAAGGTGACAGTGATTTACACTGAAAACTCACTGGGGATGGGGTTTAGTATGTGTGTGTGTGTGTCTGTGATCAAACGCACAGGGAGCCTATCTGACGGAAGGCCGTCAGGCCTCCATTAGTGTGTCTTTAGGGCCAGGTGCTTTACCTCTCTAAAGCACTGATCTCACCGCAGATCTGACGCTAATCCGCAAAGCGTGTAGAGCAGTGGGGTGGTCGGGCGGGTGGGCAGGGGGCCTGTGAAGCCCGCAGTGAACAGGTACCGCGACTCGCTGTCACTCCAGCAACAAGGGAGGAAAGTTTGCCGGGAGCGCCGCATCTCCTGACATCAAAAGCGCGGCGCTTGCTTACATAAGCTGTTGCCGCTGACAGCGATCTGCAGCCCACGCCAGCCAAGCGGCTTTGGGGAACTTCCATCAGCGAACACCCAACTGACGCAGCAGCTGGTGGGAGCGAGGGAGGGGCCTTTAAGCGTGCAACGTTTGTTCTCCTCAGCGACGCAAAGCTCTGGGATCCAAGCTAAGCTACTCTAAACTGCACATATCCACCATTTTTTGTGCTACAGTGCACGCAAGAGGCTTCAGGTGCAGTGTATTGCATCCACACACGTAGAGGTATCAAACACACCAATACACATAGAGATGTAACACACCTATATACACATACAGTAGAGATGTCAAGTATCCATACACAGAGATGTTACACACCCATACACGTAGAGATGTAACACGCCCATACACATACAAGACACATCAATACAAATAGAGATGTAACACATCCATACACACAGAAATGTAACACACCTATATACACATACAGTAGAGATGTCAAGTATCCATACACAGAGATGTAACACGCCCATACACATACAAGACACATCAATACAAATAGATATGTAACACATCCATACACAGAGATGTAATGCATCTATACAAAATTTGCCCTTTGATCAGTATTTTCT
Organism: Forbesichthys agassizii; assembly: GCA_026546735.1. Lineage (NCBI taxonomy): Eukaryota > Metazoa > Chordata > Actinopteri > Percopsiformes > Amblyopsidae > Forbesichthys > Forbesichthys agassizii. The sequence goes on along the minus strand of JAODLL010007697.1, from coordinate 2,676 downwards.
CATGAAAAACAAACGTGTTCGATAATCCATTGATTAAGCCTACACACTAATCATCTCAAGTACCACTAAGGTGCAAGCTACAGTAGAGTATGACAGAATAATTGGAAGATTACGTCTGCAGGCTAATATGAAATGAATGCAACAGCAGTTCATGCAGACAGACTTGAATAATCTAATAATGTGTTTTGGACTAAATATTTTACTGGGTTGGATTGTCTGGACCTTTGCCAATGTACACATATAGTTTTTGACTGTTATCAAATGGTGGACTATGTACTGTTATTGGTTGAGTCTTCATAGGTGAGTACGGTATTTGCCTTATATTTTAAGTATGTTTATCTGACAAAAGCTGCGCTATAGAGTCGTTTGCACAAGCCCACAAACTGTCCTGACTGCTATTTCAAAAAAAGGAAGGCGCAGAAAACAACTATGAGTGGCAATGTGACTTCAAAAAACAAGGCACTCAAGCAGCGTTAGTGAAAAACAGCCTTTAATGTACAGGCTAGTCCTGACTACCCTCTTGGATCTTTTCACCGGTTACGTGAGTTTCACCCCCTTCCCACCAATGCTTAGTCTATTCGCTATGATTACTCAAGAAGCTTCGAAGCTAAAAAAAAAATGTATTCGGCCAGGCATGACAAATACAATTGCAAAAAGCTAAAAAAAAGAAGAATATTTTAATCCTTAAATTGAAAATCGAATACAAACACGTCAAAGGAATATTCTAATAATTGAATATCATGGTCCAGCCCTAACCCATACAGATAGAAATATACAGTAACACACCCATGCAGATAAACATTTACATTAAGACATCCATACACATAGAGATGTAACACATCTAGAGATGTAAATCATCCATCAGTGGAAACACGTTTTTTCTATATTGTGCCACAGTAAAAAAAATGTACTGGTATGAATTTCCCAGTGGGTCTTCTGGGCCTCATAAAAGCTACAGGCTAGACTTGTACCACAGTGTTTCGATATAGCAGATTAATATTTCATGTTTTAAAGGTGGTCTGTTATTCTCTGAGAGTGCAGCCCTGTACCATATACCCAACACTTTTTTCTTATAGGGGACAATCATTTCAATGCCTTTTTTAGCTGTCAAACATGTCAACATGTTATTTCAAAAATGTATAATATCAAAAATACATGTATTGTCAATATCTTTTGCAGAGAATAAAAAACTCTAAAAGAAATGGTGCATTGCGTTACATTGGCTTACAATTATTTTTTGTAACTTCGGTATCGGACACAATTGTTTCACTAATGATACTGGGTCCATTGATTTCAGTTGATTCCATTACCATGCAGGAGAAACATCCTGTACACAGATGCCCAAGTGGGGACAATGGAGAATGTGGGTGACGTGAATCCTCTGTGCCCAGCCCAGCTAGCAAAGTAGCTTGTTGTAGCAAAGTAATAAATCCGTGTCCACCCTTGCTGGCACTGAAGACAAGAGTCCATATTTGGTGGACGGACTCCATATTTTGACATCTGTCAAAATCTAGTCGTGCGATTTCATGTGAGGTCACCAAAGTCCACCAAAATAAGCAAATCTCAAAGCCACTCGGAAGCCATCTTTGAAATGCTCCGGGCAGTTATTTAGGAAGACTGCATAGGCTGGTGGCTTACGTCAATGCATCCACACGATTGGTTGAATAGGTAAATGCTTGGCAGTTATAAAGCAGATGGTTGCCTCTTTTGGATTATATTAGGTTATTATTTTAATTGTATTCCTCCAACTGCCAAAATGCCATATTTGATGTTTCAGAATTTTCCCAGAGAGCTTCATTCAAAATGATACAAGTGGCATGTCTCCTCCAGAGCCATGGAAAGAACAGAGTTACACCATCTCCATTCACTCCAAAGGACCGTTTTTTCAAAGCAATGGCGGATCTTGGAGCCTCAAAATAGTTCCCGTAAGTTAGCCTAAATACTAAAAGTACCCTATACATTTTATTTTAAATGTAAATCGGTGCATTTATTGACTACTAATTACCCAAAAATTACGTTATACATCTGTGTGTGTACACACGCACACGCACACACTGCCCATCAAGCACTTCCGGGAACTATTTTGCCATAGGTTTAGCCTCTCCATGAACCATGTGACCATTGACAATTTCAAACTTCTGTTGGCATAACTCTCTGGTAACGCTCTGGTTCCTACTAGGCATCTTGTAATTTGCATAAAATCTCCACTGTAAATGAGAATAATGTTATTTTACTGTGTGGGAAGACACTGCATGTGATCTGTCTCCACCTTTTCCTACTACTCTTATTAAGAGCAGAACTGAGTATAGATGAATGTTGGCAAACTTTGTACATTGTACAAAATTGTGGAGAGGAAATCTATATTCAATTTTCATATCATTGATCAACATATCTTGTGTCCTGATTATTGATTTTACCTGGCTTGATTGATAGTTTGGCTGAATCTAATTATGGAGAACATAGCACTCAGCACTGCCATTATGTGAAGCCCTATAATGATATGATAAGGGGATATCTTCTTTCTGTAAATTTATAATTTAAATTCTTTCTTGCATTTAGAATCAACTCTTATCTCGTTTTTCTTGCATTTAAACTGTTACCATCCATCCATCCATCCATCTTCATCCGCTTATCCAGAGTCGGGTCGCGGGGGCAGCAGCTCCAGCAGGGGACCCC
>JAODLL010007686.1:0-31708 GCA_026546735.1 Forbesichthys agassizii | reverse complement strand
CCACAAAGCACATGTAGACCGGAAGGGCATATTCCCAGGCCCCTTCCAGGATCCTTGCGAGAGTAAAGAGCTGGTCCCTTGTTCCAAGACCAGGACGGAATCCACATTGTTGTTCTTCAACCTGAGGTTCGACAATCGGCCAAACCCTCCTCTCAAGCACCTTGGAGTAGACTTTACCAGGGAGGCTGAGTAGAGTGATGCCCCTGTAATTGGCACACACTCTCTGGTCCCCCTTTTTGATGAAGGGAACCACCACCCCAGTCTGCCACTCCTTTGGCACTGTACCCGACCTCTACGCAATGTTAAAGAGGCGTGTCATCCAAGACATCCCCTCCACATCCAAAAATTTTAGCATTTCTGGATGAATCTCATCAACCCCCGGGGCTTTGTCACTGTGGAGTTGTTTGACAACCACACTGACCTCCCTTAGGGAAATTGATGATGATCCCCATCAGCCTCCAACTTTGTCTCGATCACAGAGAGCTTGTCAGTCAGATTCAGGAGTTCCTTTAAAGTGTTCCTTTCACCACCCAATTACCTCCTCAGTTGAGGTCAACAGTGTCCCATCCTTGCTGTACACAGCTTGGATGATTCCCCGCTTCCCCCTCCAAAGGTGCCGGACGGTTTTCCAGAAACACTTTGGTGCCGACCAAAAGTCTTTCTCCATGGCTTCTCCGATTCTCTCCCACACCCGCTGTTTTGCTTCTGCTACGGCAGATGCTGCAGCCCTTCGGGCCCGTCGGTGCCTTCCGACTTCTTCCAGAGTCTTCCGGGACAACATATCCCGAAATTCCTCTTTCTTCAGTCGGACGGCTTCCCTGACCACTGGTGTCCACCACGGTGTTCAAGGGTTACCGCCCCTTGAAGCACCTAAGACCTTGAGACCACAGCTCTTCACTGCAGCTTCAGCAATGGAAGCTTTGAACATTTCCCACTCAGGTTCTATGTCCCCAACCTCCACAGGGATGCCAGAGAAGCTCCGTCAGAGGTGTGAGTTGAAGATCTCATGGACAGGGGCCTCCTCCAGACGTTCCCAGTTCACCCGCACTACCCGTTTGGGCTACCCAGGTCTGTCCAGAGTCTTCCCCACCCCTTGACCCAACTCACCACCAGATGGTGGTCGGTAGCCAGTTCTGCCCCTCTCTTCACCCGAGTGTCCAATACATGAGGCCACAGATCAGATGATACGATCACAAAATCGATCATCGACCTTCGACCTAGGGTGATCTGGTACCGCGTACAATTATTAGCATCCTTATGTTCGAACAGGGTGTTTGTTATAGACAGTGCATGACTGGCACAGAAGTCTAAAAACAAACGCCCGTTCGGGTTTAGATCCGGGAGGCCGTTCCTCCCAATCACACCTCTCTAGGTGTCTCCATCATTGCCCATGTGCGCGTTGAAGTCTCCCATCAGAACTATGGAAACCCTTACTGGAGCCCCATACAGGACTCCATTCAGGGTCTCCAGGAAGGCTGGATACTCCGAACTGCTGTTCGGTGCATAGGCACTGACAACAGTCAGAGTGTTCCCTCCCACAACCCGTAGGCGCAGGGTGGCGACCCTCTCGTCTACCGGGGTAAACTCCAAAGTATTGGCGCTCAGCCGGGGGCTTGCTAGTATCACCACACCCGCCCGGCGCCTCACACCCTGGGCAACTCCAGAGTAGATTAAAATCCATCCCCTATCCAGGAGAACACTTCCAGAACCAATGCTGTGCGTAGAGGTAAGCCCCACCAAACTTAATAAATCTAGTCTCAATACCTGAAAAATGCAGTCATCAATTTGTGGCAAAATGTATTTGCTTGAATGTACTGTAATGTAAATCACTTTTTTGTCAGAGCAACATAGCTTTAAATTTAGGATGTAATACAATATTTATGTGTGGTGACCAAACACCAACAAATGCATTTTAATCTTACTAATCTTCTTCAAATAGACTGGTCCCCCCACCCCATATCATTCTGTCTGATTTGATCAACAGATTAAAAACACACCAGCCAAAGCAAGGAAGGATTGACACCTCCATGCAAGCAGATGAATCAGCTTCATCTGACATGGTCCCAGAAATAATTATTAAAAATGTATTATGATAACCTCTGGACAGAAGTTTCAGTTTTACGAGCACACAGAAAAAGTTGATAACAATGTACTTTAGATGATCATGGACTGGACTGGTATTTCCATTGAAAAGTTGAATCTATTAATTATTTAAAAATTATTATTATTATTATTATTATTAAGATTGCAACAATGTTTGGTGAAAATTCAACTGGTCTACAGAGTGTATTGATATATTACAGACATGCAATGTCTGCAGCTAATGTGTTTTTTGAATAAACAACAAATGCATTTCACTGTAGTTTACTGTATATGGGAATAAGCTTTACTGTACACAGGAATAAACTTTACTTTACATGGGAATAAGCTCTCTCTGTCTGTCTTCTTCCTTCCTCTTCCAATATGTCCATGTTGTTTTTGGCTCTGAGCTTGCTCTTCACAATGCTCTTTTGTAACTTTCTATTTTTATTTCAGGTTTGTACCTGTAGCAACATATTTACTGTAGCACCCAAGGTCTTTCTCACTTCCTTGCTAAATCTTCAAAGTTGGTGACCATGACTTTAAAAGGCTTTACAAGATATATGGGAAACCAGGGAAAATCCACATTACTCTCTACCAAGACATTGCAAAAAATGCATTGAGAAATGTTGGCTGAACCTCTCAGATAATTTACAACTGATGAGACACCACTGGACCTGCTGTGAAGTCAACAGAAGCCCTGACACTGTGTTCCGGTGTTGGTTCCTGTGGACCCACATCCTTTGTCATCCTGCATGCCACAATCTGTTTCGCATCATCCCAGAAGATCCATTCACACTCTGGGATTATTCTCATAGACAGTGTCAATTAATTTCACCTGGTCCCGATCATCTCAGAGTAATCCTCAAGCTATTTTTCTGCTTCATTTTGAGGATAAATCAAGCTTTGACAATAAAGAAAATCCTCCTATCACCCTTTGTCCCATCTCTCTCTCTCTCTCTCTCTCTCTCTCTCTCTCTCTCTCTCTCTCTCTCTCTCTCTCTCTCAAATGGATTACTGTAATCAATTTGGTCATCCATAAATGTATAATTGTATTTCTGATGTGAATTCAATTATTATTATTAATTACAATAAATTACCATAAGTTGCCCTGCCAGACATAATTCAGTCTAAGTCATTTAAAGTTAAAATTATCAATTTATCAAATTATATTTGATTTAATATATGATTATATTATGATTATGATTATGATCAATTGTGCTAACCGGGGACTAATAGTTCCTCATCTAAACAGAGTGGTGGCCCAAGATTGTTATGTAAAAAAAATGCTTATTTGTGAAAATGTAGACATGTCATAGTTTAATTGTTTGTCTAATGCTAGCCATACATCTTGTAGTCATAATCAAAATAAACACAACCGTACTGTGTCCTGTAAAATCAACTGAATTACTTTTACTTTGGACTTTGAACAAAATTTTAGTGCAATGCAGATTATGAACATTCTACGTCTTTTCTCAATATAGTGGAAAATATCAAATTTGCCACGTATGAAAAATATCACGCTCAAGAGATAATACATTTCCACATTGTATTTCCCATGCATTATGGATGAACTATATGTCTGAGAGGCTAATGCGTAGTTTATTTAGTGGTCATAGTGGTCTCCATATCAAAGCTGGCTTTATTTTCTAAACAGCTTCCAAGGTTTCTGCTGCAGAATGTGACCCACATTTTAAACACATCACACAATAATGGCTTATGTCAAAGCTTGGAAGGATTCTTGGAGCTTTGCAGTGGTTAACATATAAACTACATCTGATTGCGCAACTTTTTACGGCAGCAATTTAACTAACTAAATGAAAGGAAAGCCAAACAAAATGATAGTTTTCTAATATTTAATGTGTTTTTGCACTGTTTTCCAACTGTCAATAATTAGCTAGTGCAGTGTTACCATTATGAAGACATCCATATGGGAGGTGGTGCATATCACTTCAATCACATTAAAAACGTATTTTATTGTAATTACAACCATCAGTTTGCACATACAAAATCCCCCTTTGTTGTGATTTCACAGCGCACCTGCATTCGCCTCTCTTGCTGGGAGTCATGCTGACTGGGTGGGTGCAAATAGACAGTCTCTGCTGTTCTCTGGGGCTCTCCATTAGTCTGTCTCTTCTACGAGGACACACGGCCGGAGGCTAGGGAGCATTTTGCTCACTCACTGCATCTCCTGCAGGGCCCCAGACGTCTGAAAGAGACAGCCCTTCTATCCTGCAGCCCTCCTCTTGTCCCTTTATCTCTCCATTACACACCTGTCTTTCATCCGACCATCAAGCATGGCAATCATCTCTGTCACCTCATGTCATGTCACCCGGACCGCATGCAAGAAACACTGCTATTGAGGGGTTGGGTAGGTGCAAATAAACAACCCATATCTTCTAATCTACAGGATGGAACACAAGCAACAACATAACACTAAGTGAAAATATGATAATGCATGTCATTCTTACCAGGCATCATTGTGATAATAAACAATTATACAGTGAGGATGGGTTCTGTGTTTTGCCATATGCCTTTATCCTACTGTAATACACAAAGTTACTTAATAAACATTTTAATGACATTAAAGACATTAAAGACATTCTAAACTCTGTCTTGCATCTATTGTTTTGCCAAGGTGTGTATGTTTTCACACTCAGGCACAAGAGCAGAAAGAGTTCTACGGCATAAAATACACACATGGAAATATTTTATTTTAAAAGGTATTTGATCAATATTGTTTTTAACTAAGAAAGTATCAAACAGTATCTAGCCTTTCTTCACTTTACTGTGTATTGGTTGTTTTGTATTGGTTAAATGTTTTAGTTTAGTTCTTAAATTCCCAGTTTTATTTATTAATAAACTGAAATGTCTTAAAAAACCAATCAGCATGTATCATCCCTTCACACATTTGAGCTGCTTAAAACACCTGGAGCACATCAGACCTGCTGGATTGCTAGCAACTGCCACAATGTGAAATGAGGCACCCTAAAGAACAGACAATGATATAGAGCAGGGATAAGCGAGCTCACTGTTATTAATTCTGTCATTTACACCTATGCCCCAGCTATAATTTCTTCTTGCTCATTTACACCCCTTAATCCCAGTTCAATCTATTTCTCTGACATGTTTCAAGTGGTATATATTTTGTTTGTCGGTTCTTAAGAGCAAGAACCAAGATATGATCACTTGGGAATCACCTTTACAAGCATTTCCCACATTCTGCGAGACACAGATTTAGAGCAAAGATGTGAACCGTAAGAAGAAACAAACTCTTGGTACAGTATATCGTTCAATGCAACATTATAAATGCATATATTGTATCAAAAGGAATTCATTAATCACACAATGTGACTATAAATCAGTTGGTAAATTGTTCTACAGTCTGATTCCAATAATAATAGCTCTGTTACAAAAATAGGATATTATTAAAAATGACACAAGTCCATGATTTTAACTTTTATTCTTTTTCTGTATTCCTTCCGTGAGCAGTTGCACAGCAGCAGCTGGTCAGTCCAAATGTCGGAACTTTTTTTTTTCATTCAGCATTCAGTCTTGGTTAGTGATGCGATGCACGTTGAACGTGGGTACAATTGAAATGTCTGCTGAAATATCCATCACAGCAAATTACATCTTTGCAAGTGCTGATTCCCTCTTTTGGGCTAATGAAGTTATATGCCCCTGGACCATACCAAGACGTCTGCTAATGTCTTTTAATTTGCAAAGATAATTACAACATGGTTCCACTTGAGAATCAATACATGCCAACAAATGTTTAATGTCTGGGCCAGAATTAACCAATCCAGAGTGATAATAAACAAAGGTAATTATTTTACTGTAATGCATTAATACACCTCAAGGGGCTAATGATGATGAATACAGTAAGTACACTTTATCAAAAGAACCTCAGATACTGTATGAGTGCTAATGGTTTAAATGATTTATACAGTCAATATAGAAGGTCATATGCAACTTTCAAATGTACAGTAATGCAATCTGCAATATACACCCTAACCCTACACATAAAAATATTAGCACAACACAAATAACATTTGTAAACAGAACTTGGGAGAAATTAACCTTTTCTGTTATTAAAGGTAGAGTAAATCATTCTCAGGCACGCTGGCTAAATTCTACGAACAAAAACAACTCTCCCTGAAATGCCACTTAGTGCTTACTCTGAAGCCCCCACCCGCACATTGTAAAGGGATTGCCGAGGCTAGGATATTGTTGTTGTGTGCGAACTACCTTGTTTGTGTTCCTATGTATGGAGCAAGGGCTGTACATAATTACCTAATTATCTTTTCATCACGCACAGAGAACGGTAAGTTAGCGGACTGCGAGGAGATATTTGGTGAAATTGACAAAACGTGTATTAGCTCACAATCGCTATACATACCTTGAATTGAAGTAATCTTAGATCTTTTACTTCAACTTGTGAAATGGAAATAAAACAAGCATTGATATTTTTGTTCAGTATACAAACATTACCACAACATGCGATAGTCTTAAGGTGAAAGTTAAAATGCGTGCTCATATGTATGCGCAGAGAGTCGGAGAATCTACACGGGAGCAGACAGCAGGAGACTTAGTGGCAAGGAGTCTGGAGGTAATGAGTTTAATAAGGTGCAATGTTCATTAAAACGTAGCTCACAGCCTCTCTTGAGGTGTCATTCCTGTCAGATTAGTGGTGTTGAGCTATGGCTGGTCCTGAATGGAAGCCCATATGGTATGTCTGCTTGACAAAGACTGTGACCCAAAACAGATGTGCTTGTTTTTCTCCCCCCCTTCCTCCCCCATCCTCCCGCTGATACATCCAGCTTCACCATCACACCTGTGTTTTTTCCCGAGCCACAAAGTATCAACAACAAATGAGACCTTTGGAAGTTGCACTTTGAGACAACAAAGCTCTGACACCACGAAGCCCACAAATACAAACAGCTTTTTGAGTCTGAACTGTTAGTGTGATTAAGGTATTATATATAGCGTGAGGAACAAGTGGTAAATGTAATATATGTAATGCATACTTTGTGGCAATGCTATTATAAACATGTGTTATTTTAAGGGAATAACTTGTTCCCCATATGATTTGCCCTCAGCGAAACAAAACAAAAAAGCATAATGAGAGGACTTTGCTGGTAGGCTGCATGTTAGTTTTGATTTAAAGGGAGTGCCGGTTGATTCTGCCAACTGTATGTGAAACATGCACCTGATATACTGATTGTATTCTAACATGGAAGACAAACTATTTCTTCAGAATGGCAGTGATCAACCTCGAGCTGGGGGACACTGGTGACAAATGTCACTGCACTGGGTCGCAGTATACCACATCGCATGAATGCCACATTTGACATCAACTCAAGCACTGCTTATCACTGCTACTGTAACACTTTTTGTTTATCCATCATCGACTTCCACTTTAATGCAGCATACTGTAATTAGCTTTTATTGGATGATGTTAGTGCTGCATATTGCCTTCCTATAATATGTGCGTCTTTTCATGGATATAAGCATCTATCTTAAGTAGCAGATGTCTGCTCCCTCTAATCCATTGTAGATTGACCTAAATGTCAACACCTCTTCATATGATATGTACGAGCGTGAGGTTGTGTGGGTAGGATAGGCAGTAATCGGGACACACGCAGGGCCCCGTACGCGACGCGCTAACAACAGTTGCAGCAAGCTACAGTATATACTGGAGACGTGAATGTGCACCCCCTGGTAAAAGACCATCTGGTAGAAGGCTAAGACGTATACAGATTCATCACCCAGAGGCTTGAAGCTCCCATGCCCATACATTATGCACCGCTCGGATGTCGGCCCATCTGAACACATGAGAGACAGAAAGTGGTACGGTTAACTGACGACCGACCCAAGGAAAACCGGTGGATTAATGGGAGCATACATGGTGGAGTGTTAGGACAATGCCACTCTATTGGAGAGCCAGCGGTTGAGATTTATGATGGCTTGTTAGAAGCACGTGGATAAATGATTGTTGCCCTCCGTATGTGGGACATACTTGTAGGGCTTGTTCAAATACAGCGGCGAGAGCTGGAAAAGCGTGGACGCTACACTATCCCAGAGAGATTAATCTTCTCACGGTGGCTCCCGTATTTTTTCTCAAGCAGATACAGGTGTTGTGTCGCTTTAAAATGAATATCAGTGTGCTGTTTGTTTCACCCAAATAGTCTCTTTGTCAACATATTTCCAGTAACATATGTTCAACTATTATGTGTTGAGTGCTGCCAAATCCTTTTTTTTGTTGGACATGAAGTGATTGTTGGGCAAGGTCTCAGCTACCTCAAAAGATAAATAAATAGGAATTACTGCTTTTCTGGATAAAAATGAAATACAACGTGATTCCTAAAATCAATAACCTCGTTAAATGAACAGCAGCAGTGACTGATTGCACCTCTGTGGGTTTGAAATTAGCTATTAGAGGCATGTTTCCAATCAAAATGCAGAAATTGAAAAATAAATCATTCACACATTACGCAGGAGAATCACATTGTGTAGGCCCATGGCAACCAGGCCGATAGCCTTCAAGTCATCCAAAGCATGCAACAAAATGTCAAACAAGGCCAGCCTTTCTATGAAGAGTAAGCACAGCTTGTAACTACATTTGCAGAAAGGTGGGTTGTGGGGTGAGTGCTAAAAGGAAAGCTTGTGACTAAATACAATTGGAAACAGATATAGTGTTGAATAAGGGAAATACCAGCTTCGGTGTCATAAATGGTGTCACTAATAGTTACACTTTTCAACACATAAAGAGCAGAGCCATGGCAGTTTTCTCAAAAGCCTACAGGACCACATAAAAGTCATATAATCAAGTTTACAGTGTGAACATAGTGATTTAGTAGTCGATAACACTGGTTTAATGTGATGATACCATTGTGTAAAGTGACTGAAGGAGAACACAGTGGTAGACACAACAGCATGGGGATGAAAGTGGGGTACTGTCTGCAGCTGTCAGCAGCAGTTTGAGAGGCCATAAAACAGATAGTGAGAGAGAGAAACATCTAGTGGAGATCTCCAGTCTGTTGAATCCTCCAAAGAGAGTTTGCCTCGTCTAAGTCTACTAATTCAAATACGATTAGGTCCCACCAATCAAACTCCGTTTGATTCATGGATGTTCAGTAAAGTGGATTACATTTACATGCACATGAATTTGACTTTCTCACTACTTATTTTTCCACCCCCTTTTTCCATCCTGGTTTTTTAAATGAACGCAAGTGCTGAGCACACGGAGGCAGGCTTAGTCAAGTAGAAAAAACCTGATGCCCTGTGCGTCTACAGTGTGGCAATCTCCCTGATCCTTTCGGCCTATTGCCATGAGGCACGGCTTCATCAGGCTTATGAGAGCTGTGTCATAACTGCATTAGAGAGCTGACGGAAATAGCAGCTACACTGGGAGAAACCCCACGACTAACTGTCTGACTAATGAACCCGGTCCAGTCCACGAGGCCTGACACTTTCAAGCCTCGTGGACGAGAAGGAGAGGTGTGTCCTCCAGCAGGGCTTTGCATCTCCAGCATTGGCAGGCAATATCAATGATGTAAGCTACTGTAGCATCTGTAGAGGGACATCGACTGTCAGACACCAGGCCATGAAAGCGATGGATTGGTTTATCTGGGAGTTCCGGGACAGTTTGGAGGGGCGAATGGAGAGCAGTTGTTGTGTGTGTCTTCACCAGCACAGTGCATGGTGATCTAGGTGACGAAGTGTTCAGCGCCTGTGTCACTGCTCAACTATTTCTTTGCAAGCAGCGCCTGTGCTCCAAGTGTTTTATGTCCCCTCTCGAATGGCACAAAATCAATACCGTTTCCTACCCTATGTGCCTTATCAGACCACGGCCAGGGAAGGCCATATCTTTAAGACATATAGAATGAACACATGACTTTGCCCTTAAATATTGTATACAGCATTGCCAAGACATTCAAAAATGGCACACACTGAGCCAAATAATATTTGCATACATTTGCGAAAGGAGTTCTGTGAGCCGTGCCCTGTGAGTAGGTCTCTTCGTGATCTAAAGACAGAAGGGGTAAAGTTCTATTATTAAGACTCACGTACTGTATATGCAGCTGTGCAATGCTCTCACGACAAACAAACACCCACTCACCCACATACGGTACTTGTTTCACATTGCGTCCCACTGACTGCGCTCGGTCCTCCACATAGTGCCACAAGACTGTCAGTGGGTTGAAAAAGGGCAAGACATAACGTGTCACAGGCTTGCGGACAAGACCGGGAAAGCCTGTAGAAAAGGCTGCCTCAGATAGAGGCAGCTTGGAGTGTGGAGGTCTCTGCGTCTCAGCCAATCAGAGAGAGTTGATGAACCGATGTCCTCTGGCTTCAGCAAACAGTGTTTTGCCGGGTGGTCAAGTCACTGCTATTTTTCAAGGGCTATCCAATTATACCAGCCTTGCCATTTGGCGTTTGCAAAGCCCCACTCACTCATCTGTATACTTGGCAGCAGATAAGCTCATCATAGGAACGTTTAGCGAAATTCTGTCTATTTTCCCCCTTTTTCATCAGTGTCTACAGCATACTCTCAATGGGCATGTGTATATGAGCCATAGCAGTAGCAGATGAAAACTAGCAAGGGAAACAACTGCAGGTTTCTCAATACCAGGGTAAACATGTTTATAGACCCTCTACACAAGCTAATTATAGAAAACACACCTAAAAGGATGCAGCTTTAGGGAAAAGTTATAATCACTGGAATATAGAAAATAATTTCAGAAAATACTTCCCATGAACCCAAATCCACAACATTTTGATTCCACTGACCATATTTAAATAAACAAACAACATTTTTTTTTAAATGTCAGGTAAATTCAAGCTACCTGGGTCTTTAATTTCATCATCCTGTTTTTCCTTTAATAAAATAAAACATGTGAAGCCTACTGTATAAGACCATAACATAAATGTTTCACTGAGAAATATTTAATGATGACATGCATTACTTGAGTATGGCATTCCTAAAGATTTGAAGCATTTTCTATTTTCCTTCATTTCCAGCTCTTCTGCAATCCGAGGTCTGATGTAGAAAGCACATTTGGTTCTGTATGTTTTACTACAGGAGATAAAGGATGATGAATTATAGATGCTGCAAACTTAACCAGACACACTAGCTGTAGACAATATTGCCCACATCTACCAGGAAGAATCAGGAAGTGGAAAGTCAACCAGCGGAACTGAAGTAAAAAATGTGCCTAAAAAGGAAATTAAGCAAAATTATGTTATCCGACCAAATGTCACATAGGCTTTATACAGCTTTTTAAAACCAGAGGAGGAAGTTAATTTTTAAATTGAAAAAAAAAAGACAGATGTTTAGATTTTTCAAATGATGTTTATTATAGTACTGTATCATTCTTTAATTGTGGATAAACTGTATACATAATGCAGCATATTGTAAATAAATCTGTAATTTGTCATTTTCCTATTATTGGAAGAAAGAAAATTGGTGTGGTGGCCTGGGGATCTCATTGCTGTTTTTTGCAGATGATGTGGATCTGATGGCATCATCGGTCCGTGACCCTCAGCACTCACTGGATCGTTTGGCACCCTAGTGTGAAGCGGCTGGGATGAGGATTAGCACCGCTGATTCTGAGGCCACGGTTCTCAGCAGGAAAGTGATGGAGGGCCTTCTCCGGATAGGGAATGAGTCCTTACACCAAGTGAAGGAGTTCAAGTACTTTTGGGTCTTGTTCGCGAGAGAGGGGCTATGGTGCTGGAGATGCAATGGGAGCGATATCGCTTTACCGCACTGAAAAAAGAACTGAGCGAAAGGCAAAGCTCTTGATCTACCGGGCAATTTTCGTTCCTACCCTCACGGGTACAAGTGGCCAAAATGGGTTTTCTCAGGAGGATGGCTGGCTACTCCCATAGAGATAGGGTGAGAAGCTCGGCCATCCGTGAGGAACTCGGAGTAGAGCCACTGCTCCTTTGCATTGAAAGGAGCCAGTTGAGGTGGTACGGGCATCTGGTAAGGATGCCCCCTGGGCGCCTCCTTTGGGAGGTGTTCCAGTCACGTCCAGCTGGGAGGAGGCCTCAGGGACGACCAAGGACTTGGTGGAGAGATTATATTTCCACACTGGCCTGGGAACGTCTTGGGATCCCCCAATCAGAGCTGGTTAATGTGGCTCGGGAAAGTGAAAATTGTAACGGAGCTCCCTTGCTGGAGCTGCTGCCCCTGTGACCCGACTCCAGATAGGGTGGGTGCGGGTAAAAATGGATGGATGGATGGTTGTTTATTATAAGTACTAAAAAATATCAAATGCATTAAAAATGTATAGTTTACAGCTTTAAGACCTTTTCAATAAATATGTTAAATGTTAAACAATTAATAATTACATTTTCACAATGCCCACAAACAGCAGATTAACCTAATTTAAAATGATTTATGATAATGAAACTACACAGACACTGAAAAAACAAAATACCAAGTCACTTCCCTTGTTTACTTTTGTCCTCTCTAAGGATTTCCCCTGGAAGAAGCTGAATGTCGCCCATGATGTCTACACACAGCCTCCTCTCCCCTGAACAGTATTAGAACATCTGAATAATGTCACGTAGAAGATAGAAAGCCAACATTGGTGGAATATCTTTCTACAAACTGAAAACAAGACTTGCATTCTTTTCTGAAGATATCACCAGCTCAGGTTCCAGATTTGTTCTTCCTCCATGCACAACTGTCAGTCCACTGTTGTCATTTGCCATGCTCTCTTTGTCACATAACACACAACAGAGTAACCAAGTAGGCCATAATTCCATTTACAGTATGAGACCGTGGAATAAAGCAACACTACATCCATTTGCCCACATTCAAAAACCCATGAAGCTCAACAAGCATTTGTGTAAAGAAACCCATCTTTGAGTTTAGTCAACAAGATTTTAAAGGTATTCTATTTCTTGTTATTATTTCATATTTGAAGTGTGCTGTGATCTGTCAGATTTGGAGATGGGTCTGTTCAGATTTCATTTGTAATAATGTCTGCCTGTCAGTCTCAAGTAGGGTGCTGTTCAATTCTATTTGAGAAAATTCCCAACATGATACAGTATATCCATGCTGCCAACATAGTAAAGCACCATTATGGAGTGGTCTATATCGCGTACTGCATAGTTGACATCTTTTATTACAGTAAGAGCACCCTCCTTTACCTGTTTATGTGCGTGCATGTGCACAGGTGTGTGTGTATATGTGCATACAATACAGTATGCATGTGTAGGGTAGTCTATACAGCTCCATGATATTCTTAAGTAAGAACACATGCAGCCTTTTTGAAAGACATATTTAAAAGAAAAGACATATGCAAACACTGTTGCATCGTGTTCAAGGATAGCCTTGTGTGAAAGAATAGCAGCATGCCCCATAATGCTACAGTAGCCTGGTAAAGCTTTTATGCTAACTTGACTCATGGGGTTTTCACATTGATGTAATGTGAACAAGAAGTGAACAGAAGACCTAAATAGCAGAATGTGGACACAGAAATTTTACCAATTTCTGTCCACAATTTCCAGGCAAGCCGCTACTGGGTGCGGACATCTCAGGTGTGACCTTGCTAGCATGCTAACATGATGTGACATGCAGGAAGATGTGCTGTGATTTGCACTAACAATGTTCTATTGAAGCATCATATATAGATGTGCGTTCTACAGCAGAGCTGTGAAGAGATCAAACATGAACCGACTGTTGTTCATCTCCTATTGCAGGTACAGTACTCCTACTTCAGAAAGGGTATATAAATAGGTACATATATTTACAATGTATAGAGTATATAAAACAGCAGTCTTATGCCAATTTAGGTATACAGTAACCAAAATATTTACTATAAATAATATATTAATGTAATCAAATGTTGTCTTTATTTTTCTATAATCAATTTAAAGAGTATGGTTTGGAATATATTTGAAAAGGTTAGAAAGGACAAAAAGATTTGAGAGCCATTGTTCTGACAATTGTTGTGTAATTGCTTCTTGCCAGCCTTGAATATTTAGTGCAAAATGTCAGCTTTGCTTGGTGTAATGTACTAGGAAACGTAATCAGGCCCTCGCGGAAAACGTTTTCCTTCTCAATTTCAAAAGACATTACTTGAAATGTCAGATTGAGAGATGATAACAAAATGTGATGTTGGCCATTTGCTGTATTGTGTGATGAATCACCATCCTTTACTGTAAATCCTCCCTTGACTGATATTTTTTACATTTTACTACTGATATATTTATGAATTTATGAGTTATTACCTGCTGATGAGACTATACTCCTTGAGCTGAATCAATTGTCTGTGTCTGGGGGGGGGGGGCTTTGTAATTAAAGTGATCCTTGTATGTTTTGGCTGCCTGCCAGTAATTTCAATGTCTGGATTGGAAATGGAGATAAAATAACATTATTGGCCTGATTGCACAGCATGCCTTTTAACTTCTGTGACATTCTGCTCTTATTGCTGCTGTTTATTACTAGTTCAGTTGTTTCCCTTCATTTTAAATGAAAGCAACATATAAAGAAAGTTCTGAAACAGAGACATTTAAATCCAGAATGATTTAGACGGGATTGGGAGACAGCAGCAAGAGCTTTTTGAGCACCATCATTGTTGAACTCCCGGATTGATGCTTTCTAAATTTGCACAAAGGTAAAAGGTTATGGGAACGGACGGAGAAAGGTTGCCCGAGGGAGGTGAGACAAGAGGACAGGCGAGTTTGCGTTTCCAGGCCGATGATGCATGACCTGCCTTTCACACTCTGCTGACTGTGTGCGCTGCTCACAGAGACCAGTGCGGCAATGACGATGATGCCCTCTGCTATACGCAGCTCTTTCACTGCCCTCCAGTGGCTCTCTACTAATAATACGTCTTGATGTCACCGACTCACTCCAAGGTGCCACCGCCCTGCAGCTGATTGGAAGTCCATCGGCGCTCGCACGAAATGTTCCCGCAGCTCAAATGACAGCGCACGTAGGAAGAAGATGCATAATGCTTTACTTTCTCTAACGCTGATTCTCTTCCGTTTATCTCGTTCCAACGCACGCAAGGCTACAATTACATAGAGTGTAATTATGGAAAGAACCAATTACCGCCCTTCTAATTTCATCATGCGCTATACAAATAAGCAGCATTTATTACATGAAGCATATTTTTAAGATCCAATTGAGAGTGGGGATAGATTTGTGCTAAGTTAATCAAAAGCAGATGTGGTTGTGAGGGCCTTTCCAAACCAAATCTTGTGGAATGCATGGCTCTGGCTAGCTGGCTGGTGGTGAGGAGAGGGTCGTAGGGTCGAGGAGTTCATTATTACGAGGTGCTATACGTTATGAGTGGAAGAGTTGTGGGTTCGCCTCGCCTACACCACCTAGCAGGGCTCAAAACCCAACCCAGACACCGGTGGGCAAACAAGGGTTGGACTAGAAGGCAGGAGGGTGTTTATAGGTCAGGCAGCAGGGGGCGAAATTGAGTTGTAAGAGCCAGGGCACGCACGTTCTCCTGCTGTGCCCAAATTCTTTGTACCACAGCCAATCAGATAAAGAGATTAAAATTAGGACGCCCTGCGTGGAGATGACTACTGGCATTATTACGTTTGAATCTTATTTGTTTTAACTTGGCATCTAAATGGCACTTGTGTTTACAAATGTGCCTACAATGGAAACATATTAATCTTGCTGACTCTGGACACAGAACAGAGGATCCTAAGGTAAATGTATTAACCATATCCCATAGCCTCAGTACACATCTATAGAGAAATCATATGAAAGATTGATTACATATGCTGCCCCTTTCAGTTAATGAGTGTGGTCATGCATAGCCAACCTATAAATGCAATTGAGGCTTAACATTTTACTATATTTGCCAAAACCATATTATCTGGTTGGGAATTCAATTGACCAACCTAGTGATTAGAATATATTTTCAAATATCCAAGAGAGGTTTTCCCACAAAGGAAAATATACAATTGTATGTATTAAGTTCTATCTAATTAATCAGATCTTTCATCAGTTGTTCAGTTCAAAGTATGATTGATTGATTGATTGATTTTATAGGATTAAAACTATTTTTCCTGAAATGTGGGTTGGGTTTTCTTTGTTCCATCCCCTTATGTGAAATCTTGGCCTTGTATAACAGACGTGTATGTGTGGCACAGATCTGTAAAAAGTCAAGACCCTCCCCATGACTGATCTAAGAATTACCAGGTGTTGACCCAGAATCCATTATCTTCTATTAAAGCCATGTCTCTCTTCGCACTTTGTGTGTGTGTGAGTGTGTGTGCGCGCGCCCGCGCCCCGTTCTTCATGCTGTTTTAGACTGAGTGATTTATTAAATATTTAAAAAATATATACATAATAAGTGTTTATTGTTTTTATCTGCAAATTATTTGTTATGAGATTTTGATAGGAATTTGATGGAGTATTGTTAACCTGAAACCTATCTGAGAGCTTTTAAAATCAAATGGCGTTTCCTCTCAAGAATTTTCTCTTTCTGCACCTGGTGTCTGTCAAGCCAAACACAAAAGGCCAGTTGAGGCGTATCCTTTTAGCGAGGTCACGTGTGTAGATTTCCTTTCACTTTTTTCTCCCCTTGAACTTCTAAAAGATGTGATCTTCTAGAAGCTTCAACCGAGAGGGAAAAATACAAACAGCTAGTGTCCTTCTGCCAAATGTGATTCTGGACATAATAGGGTGACTTTTCCCCCCAATCGTTTTTAGCAACACTGAATTTGCCAGGCCAATTAAACACGTGCTCTGTGACAGGTGTGTCAACATGCTGTGTCTGAGAGAAGGTGGAATGGTGTAGGAATGTGTGTTGATTAAAGACAACAGTATGAAATCTGCTAAGAGACATGTTCTGCCATCACACGTTTTCAATTAGCTGGTGGAAGACAGCGCTTTCCATCTTGGCTGCTCGAAGTCTATCAGACATCATGCATTTTCATGTGCCAAATAACATGGAACAGCACGCCAAATCTGGAATGACCTCACCATTCCAACTAGTTCCGTCACTCCTCTGGTCGTTAGCATTAACGTCCGTGTCTGGAGGTAATTAGTTCATAATAGAAGGGTTTGTTATGTTCTGTACCAACTCTGCCATGCATATAAATATGAATGGCATAGGGATAGAGTGTGTGTGGCTTCATAGCCACACACACACTATCCCTCTTACTGGTCATGGTCACATTTTCATTGTCTATCTTGAGGTAATTAAACATTTTCATAATTGGTTCCATTCATCACCAGCAATAGCTCCCTTAATTGTATAATTCAGATTATACCAAGGAATCTGGTATGCTGTTCATAGGTCTCAAGCCTGTCATTTTGCGATAATATAATGGTTTTGCGATAAACTCCATCCACACACACACAAGAAAAAACGTTCCCTATCGCACAGTTATGCATAGACCTACTTAATCTGGTTCGTTACAGGAGAGAAATAAATGAAATTTTTTTAGCCTCTGAGCATGTGATGGAGCTATTACGTAACGGTAAAGGCTAAATAGATAATTTCCCACCTCAATAACATTGGGGACATTTTATGTTGAATACAATTTGAGTCAATACAGATGTTTCTCTTTAAAAATAATTACACAAACCATTATCCTCTGCCTTGAAATTTCTCCATCACCAAAACCCCATAGCGCTGTACGTATCGGCTATATCATTTTATGGTAGCCCTGCAGCAAGGACCTTTACAGCTCCTATGTGTTTAAGCTCCATGTACGTTTAGTTCAACTAACTGTTCAGACACGTTACTGTCTTTTGCCTCAGTTTTGAATCCATGCATTAGGAGATTCCGACATTCCTCACGATCCTCGTCTGCCCCTCTACCCCTTCTTTTTATGGATTCTGTCTTCCTGTTTTGAGTATTTTTCTGCCCAGAGTTAAGGCCGGAGAGATGGATGTTGTGTAATGAGTGTAATTGTGCTAATCCTTCCGTTTTCACAGCGCTTTAATTTAACCATGCTGTTACCTAAGTTTTACTGGGCCATAATTTGTATTCTGTATATGATTACATTTCCTTTTCCAATGGTTTGGTAATTATGGGCTTGTACACTCATGCAGAGTGTGAAATACCTGTTGTTGCTTTGGAGTTGTAAACATCATAAAGGGTATAGGTTAAAAAAGGTCAATGGCTTATTAGGATAAATGTCTCCTCCAGATGTTCATATTTTTCCTTTTTTCAAGATTGTTATTTGGCCACTAAACAAAACTGTCATTTATTTGAGTTTTAAGGTTCAATTATTTGGTGCCTGGTTGTCTAAGACTCACTAACTTTCTGCTGATGTTCAGTTTTCAAAATTTTCAACATTCAACAGCAGAGGGAATATTAGCTATGTAATTTAGTGGTCTGCGGACATGGGCAGTGCTTCATGTCTGAGGCCTTTGACGGCAGGAAGAAAGCTTTCAGGTCAGCGGTGTTTAATTTTGAGAAATTTCCAGGAGGAGAAAGAAAGATCTTGTCACTATCAGCGCATGCATTCTCCGATAAAACTCCTTCCAGACGTTATCCCATCCTGTATTCCACCTTGCCCTATTTGATATGAGAACGTAAGACATATGGCAGTCTGGGAGTGACAGCTTGCCGCTCATAGTGTTGTGTTTGAGGTCGATTATCTCTAATGTGCCACTGGGAGAAAGATTTTTAATGACACGTGCGGAAGCAACAACACGACTCCTGAAGGGCCTCAGTCAATACCTTCTCTGTAACATCATGAGCGAGCCAGCATAAGACTGTGCCTTCTGCCCTGTTAGACTCATTATCATCACAAGCACATTTTTCTGTGGCCACATTGGCCTCTGGACCACTAATCTACTCCATCTGATTCTCTGACTCCTCATTTCCTTCGATATTTTGAAAGGAAAGTCTCTCCAGTGTTATC
This sequence comes from Forbesichthys agassizii, assembly GCA_026546735.1. Classification (NCBI taxonomy): domain Eukaryota; kingdom Metazoa; phylum Chordata; class Actinopteri; order Percopsiformes; family Amblyopsidae; genus Forbesichthys; species Forbesichthys agassizii. Next base: position 12,763 of record JAODLL010007686.1, on the reverse strand, counting down.
TACAGCATCTAATTTAGCTGTCCGTAGCCTGTTCAATGTTTTATCTGTCTGCAGCTTTAAGGAGGTGGCTGGAACTCGATGTAGAAATGACTTGACCTGGATGCCATGGTATAAGTCCGGCTGAAGGAACAATTGTAAATCTTTGAATAAGCCTCACTTAACTCGAAACACCTACACAAGAGGTCTGTTCCGCTTAGACACTTTGCTGGTAATACTGGTATACTGTAGACCTGCAATATGGTATACGTGTCAACGCCGATTGAGTTTATGACGACCTCTATCGCCTTCTTGTTGTAAGCCTTACATAAAGGTCAGCATGTCATCGAGGAGGTTGGCATCTAAGAAAAAACAGTGACACCTTCATTTTTTTGAGCTTCTTGAGATGTGTTAGTAGCCGTGGATGACATAAGCCCTGTCCAGCACTGAAATGTCAGTATCCGACCCTTAAGAGACAGCTGTCGACAATGGCCAGTATGTTTATTTATTCATTTTTGCATACAAATAAATCACAATTATATAGCATTCTGTGTAACTGTGCATTAAAAACAAATGTGCCAAAAATCTATTATGTACCAGCTTTATGGAAAAACACCAATGAAAACAAACTATCACTCTATATAAACAAGAAAGATATACAGCTGTCATTTCATAATGCATGTAAAGCCGTGAGTTTTGACTAATGACTGGCGCCAATTAGCCAACGATAATTGGTACGGGCTATGTTTGTAGAGCTAGCGAACAGTATGTGCCTGGTGAACTGATGCAAGCGTTTATGCTAAGTAGGAGCACATGCTGTTCCCCGGCACCAGAGGCGTTGGACACAGGAAGCAGGAACATGCTGGTGTTCAGCTTGTGGGGATCACAGCACCTCTTACTGGTAAGTCTGCCTGGGTTACGTCAACAGTAACACACAACATTTGGCCTCATACTCAATCACAAAAGCAACTTGTGTTGTTCTCTACAGTTATATTTCTATCAATAGGTCCATTGAAATAACATTGTTTCTCTCAAATGTACATCTACTATAAGCCTTTTCCATCAAGCAAACCTCCATATCCAGTTCTATACAGTGGTGCTGATAGGCTACATTTTTTATTTTGCATAATCTGAAATGAATATATTGCTTGTGCAGTGGGACAAGGCATTAGAGACCATGTAAGTGATCGTGTTGATGTGGCATTCCTACAATGGAGACAATTGTTAAGCACATGTGTCTATATTTTGTTATGCACATTGTTTTCATGGGATGTGTTTTATTTTTTAATCTGGAAATTGACCAATAATATTAAGAACAATGGTGCTTGAGATTGCAAATACCCTTCGCTATGTCAATGTTGTTACTTTATTATTAAATTACTCTAAATATGTGAAAGATCGGCTCTGTGAAGGATAACATCATACTATAATACATAACCAAATGACAGTGCTACTGTGTGTTGTTGCTGTTGTTGTTGTTGTTGTTGTTGTTTGAGAGTGCATGCCCCCCCCCCCCCCTTCCAACAGCTATATACTCCACCCCTTATTATTTGACTTATCAGGACAGTTCACTTCGAACATCAACAATGTGGTGGCAGCTGGAGCCTGTTATTTGGGCTTCTGGAGGCAAAATAAAATAAAAGACGAGTATACCTTCACATCTTCTGCTATAGCATGTAAAATGCCTAATTCTTGAATACATTGAAGCATAAAAAAAAGGTAATTGTGGTATCAGAGGATATTAGATATCTCTCTTCCCCATACGTATTGCCACTAAAATGGATGTCAACCATTACAAATGTCTTTAATGCCCATGCCTAATGCCAGTCAAGTTGAGAAGCAGCCTTCCTCTATTCCCACACAACAAAAGCAGCCCATCTGTTTCTTATCTATCTTAGTCTATCTGGGTCTCTTACTGACACAGAAAATAGTCAGCGGTGCTTACATAGTTCTGTGTTGGGTGTTGGATCTGTTTGAGGGTAGCCGACCTGGAAAATAGCAGAACACTTTTAGCAGTGGGTCGATAAACAGGCTGTAACTTCCATAAACAGGTCATAGTACTATTAGCTTTACTCATGAATGTGTCCAGAACTTTAGTTAGCAAGGCAAAGGTACGTCAATTCACATACACTTGTATCATTATCCCTAAATTATAAGTCACAACATACTGTAGAACATATTCTGGAACTATAAACTGTTGTCCTGTAGATCCAAATAAAAAGGAAAAGAAAACAAAAGATATATTCATCATGCAATTTATTTTGATTAAGATTTTGATTTTTGATTAAATATCATGTGCACACTATCAAATGATCCTGTTTTGTTTAAGCTAATCAACATGGAAAATAGCATGTACTAATATTTGGCAGATGGGTTCTTAATGGCACAATGATTAGTAATCTTACTTAATATTTTAAAAATTGCTTTTCCTAGAGTCTAACTGGCTACACAAAGTCTCATCAAAGTCTAGAGTGTTTTATCATTCAAAATACTGTACAAAGAAGAAGATAGATTGTGTATGCAGTACAGTAGATACTGTATAGGCTACTGTGCATGTGGTGGTGGCATTACTGGAAAATCAAGCTTAACTGAAATAAATATGTAAAACAAACCAAACATTTCTCATGCTGTCATTATTTCCAGGTGTCCTCTCACATAGCATCTCTGGCATGTGAATGCTACCTTAGAATGAAAGGATATACTGCTACTAAGTATTCTTCCTAATTGACAATACTCTTGCATGGAGCCATTTTGAATTTGAATTGAACTCCAAACACACTGACAAGGAAATGTCAGTGAGCATTATTAATTATTCATACAGTACATGTGACAGCCCTTTGGAGTTGAAATGTCTCATTAAACAGGTCAGGACGTGACTGATGGCTTTTTTTGTCTTCCATATCTTTCTTATCTGACAAGCATCTTTTAGGCTGCTAGACCAGACGTGCCCCAATTGTCCAGTATGCATCGTTGCATCTCTTTGGCGAGCACTGAGTCAGCACAGATAGGCCATTTGATTTGGCCTGGGAAACAAGTGAGTGCTGATGTTTCTCAAAACCATGTCGTGATAAGGGCATGCGATAATACGAAGCTGCCTGGAGATCCAGCTCTAGATTTATCTACACCCAGCAATGTTTTCTTGATCTCATGGCATCTTCCAGACATATTCCTGAGAAATGGTTTTGATTTGAGCAAACTTTATTACAGAAAAGATTCTAGCTTTACAGTGTACAGAATGTAAATACTATGTTGTTGTTTTGTTTAAATTCAGGTTTTGAATGCTTGGTTTTAAATGTTATCAATCTGCAATTTTTGCATTAGAATTTATTTTATTTTGTGTCATTTGGTAACATAATACATAACGCTGACTTGTTGCTTTACCAGACTCACACAACGTGTGAATATCATCCATATAAGCATGCAAAATGTTTAGTTGTCATACCACAAGTATAAAATTGAACAAATATGCCACACAAAAAAACAAAACAGACCAATAATATATTTTTAAAGATGATTTTAGTAAACGTGTTTAACGATAACCTCATGAGAAATGTTTATGTAATTTGTCTCTTTGAAACCCAATTGCGGTAAACAAAATACCACAGCACTATATTTCAAGAAAATACATTTTCATTCATTGCATTACGTTGTCGTTCATCATTTCCAACTTGACAGAAGGCCCAAATGTAAATTTTCTCTCCTTGACTTAATGTCCCCTTGGCAGTTGCTCTTTGCATGCTTTGTTTGAACATGGTTTATACATAAGCTACAAACCCAGCGGTAAGAGGCATTAGGTCACAGCATCAGGGGATAGAATCATCAGAGAATCCTTAGATGTGACTTTGATACACATTCAGAGAGCGCAGGAAAAAGAACGTCTTTTTGGAAGGACAGATTCCATTTCCACATAATCTGGGCCTGTTAGTGGGGGGTGCAGACCTCTTGACCATGATTTCCTCAAAACAACAGAGCTTTATCCCTCTGTAATGTTTACATTCCCTCTCGCTGAGTATCTCTCCAGTTCTCTCTCTCTCTCCCTCTGTTATCCCCAAACTCCTTTGAATTCTGCGATGACACCCCCCTCCCATTGTTTATGTATTCCCTAGTTGTTCCAGATGTTGGGAATGATTGAGAGTCAGCGTTCTGAGAAATTGCTCGCAGCACAGTTATGTGGGCAGCTTTCATCAATGACACACGTCATTACAATTGCAATTTGCTACTGTGTCAACAGCAGTAGTGAATGCTGTGTTCTAAGAAAGGGCAAAAATATTGTTCCATATCATGATGACTGATGATAATATATTATAATACCACTGTTCTGCTGTCAAAAGCGTTCAGAGCCACAATGCTATTTGTAATGACATAGTGCTGAAAGTAACCTTTCTTTTCAAAAGGACTAACATCTCATTTTGACCACATCAAAAGATGGTTGGTCTTAAGCATACGCTGTCACCTTTGTGTCTTTGGTACACATTTTCAGCCTATAAACTTTAAGGGACAAACCACTGTCATGTTACACAAGTCAGCACAGTCTTCACGTCTGTGTTCTCTTGTTTTTCAGGGGAGTGTAGCAAATAATTTGTGAAAGTTTGACCTCAACACCCGCTTTAGCATTGCTAATACATGTAGCCTATATTTTAATGGGCTGTTCTAAAGCTTTTTGGTCAAAGTCTAAGGTTTACAGAATGGTAAACATAATATGTATTGTTTTTTATTTTTAGCTACTGTACATGCCTTTTCATTATCCAGACCACATAACTTATTGAGAAGCCTCTTTTTGAATGTTTAGTTGTTAGTCTGTATTCCATTAGTATGCTTTGTCTTTGTACAAATGGGATATACTGCATATCCTTTTAATAAAGTACTTTTCTAAGTCTTCTATTCAAATACATTCAAACCATGTAATGTACAGGTATAAGCATACCGTGGCATCAAACATGTCTGTAGATAGTAGTAAGGTTATGTGCAGATTGGCATAGAATCTGTTATATAACATAAAAATATCAAGCTCAGCTGTAATCAGTTTGCCTGTCTTATATGGAACAGGGATGATTTTAAAGCCAAGTCAACAAATACCACTAAAAGAAAGTTGGGCCGTATTTCATATGTATGCCATCTGTATGGTGTTTAGAATATTTCAGGCATGAGTCCTTAAAAGACACAGATAGTGCTTTTCAGACCACCAGGGCTGTGACAGTGTGCACTGATATGGTTGATGTTAGACAGGTCTCTGCTGTTTCTCTGCGGCACCTCGAGCTGCATTAGTAAAATACATATGTGTTATTATGACAAGCAAAACCACAAAATAGCTTCAGGTGTTTTCATCCAACACTGGTAAAGGTGCGCTATACAATAGTTATCAAAATGAATAACGTGGCAAACAACTATATTATTTGTAAAGATATAGTGGAGTAGTTGTATCCTAAACAAAGACAGATATACCACTCCCTCTGTGTGTGTTGTAATCTGAGCTCCTCTGTTCTTTGTTTACAGTATATAGTGGGCTGGTCTCGTGTGCATTCGTGCATGTGTGTGTGTGTGTGTGTGGCCCATATAATATTTGCTGTGGTCTGAGATGCTGGTGCACTTAGTGAGATATCCAGTGGAAGAAAGTCATAGATTCACTTTAGGAAATAGGAAGTCTGATGTACATTGGCAATTTATAGACGTTTTCTTACCATACAATATAAAAGAAAGTCACTTGATTTAAGTGGATTTTTGTTATTGTATTTATTATGAATTTAGCTCTAATTAATCCTGCACCAACTATGTTGTATTAGCAGTTGAAATATGACCCAATTTCAGCCTCCCAGTAGAGTTTCCTTAGACATTTTTTTAGATAAATAGCTTTCCAAAGAAAGCTCCCCTTTTTTGTGGTACATGTAGCAGCACTGCCTTTTTTTTCTGACAACTTTGATGGTCAATTATACTTAATAAACAGCTATGGTCCAGAAATAAATCAATTTCAGAAGGGGCCTAATCCTGCTCTCAAGCTGGCTGTGAAGCCACAAGTCAAGTTATGAAGAAATGTTTGAACACAGACTATAATGGAACACATATGTCATGTACTGTACTGGTGGCCCCTGGGAGCCCCATATCCAATACTGCTGACTGCCTGCTTGAATTAAGAGTGTGGAGCAAGGACTTCTGGGTAAAACACAAAGGAGAGAACATTTATTTTTCGTTAGTCTGTTAATGCATTATTCCGATTTGTGGAGGCTTCACTCTCTTTATACCTATATGTAAAGTTTATAAAACGGCCCTTTCACTTTACGCCGGAGCTCAACAGTGACATATGGCACAACCATCATTTCTTCAGCACATGGCCGACTCCACACATGTGGTTAGGATAGTTGACAAACTGTTGGGCAGAAGTTGTATTCCTGCTAACCAGCCTGGTTAACCTTGGGTGGATCTGGTAGATACTGAAATAAAGCATGTTCTGCTTGGGTGCATTTAATCAGAAACATCCCACACACTCCCGCTAAATACAGCTTTGAAGAATCAATCTTCGGAACGTTCCCCAATGCCTTAAAAATGGTCTGTATGAAATTGGTCTGCAGTTTTGCTCTCTTCATCCCCTTGTATTCAGCATCATACTTGTGCCTATTCATTACCCCTATAAAAAGTGATTTAGTTACAAATCTTCTAAAATGTAGGGGCACTCCATCTCTCTTTGCTCAAGCTGCTATTGATTTGTGATTGTCCATTGCTAAGCAACAGTGGACAGGGGAGACAGTGGTGAGTTGTTGTTGGTGTTATTCCAGCAGGCTAATGACGAGGCTTTGACCACTGGGACTTTGCATCTTTCCGGCATGCTCCCGGTGGAATGCAGCAGAGGCTCTCTTCTGTGTGTGTGTGTGTGTGTGTGTGTGTGTGTGTGTGTGGGGGGGGGGTCATCCAAACATACAGCTGCCAAATTTCAAAAGCCAATTGCAGGGAACAAAAAACATATATTTGTTTTGCTGAGGTTCCAAGTTTAAAACTGACTTCCCCCTCCTCTCTTCCTCTCTCTCTCTCTCTCTCTCTCTCTCTCTCTCTCTCTCTCTCTCTCATCTTTGTTTCTGTGAAGTTATAGTAAATTCCTCACAGTTTTTCCCTAATGGTGTCTATGAAAAATTAATGCAAATACCAACATTTTTCAAGCATTTTTCAAGGACCAAAATGCAGCAGTTGATTTTAATTTCAGCTAGCTGTCCTTGTTTGCACCGTTCACTTATACATATTCACCAGCTTGCCTTTAATATGTTCTCATTTTCCCCCAGAATTTGTAAACAACATGAGTGGCCTCAATACTGTATGTTAAAACCGACTTTATTTTGCATGCTGTGATTTGCATATAGGCATATGCTGTATACTGTACAAGGCATATTCAATCCTACAGGAATAAGAATGTGGGAAATGTTTAAGACGAGCCTATAAAAATTGCATTATGTGAACAGATTGCAATGAGCTTAGTGTGACTGATATATGGCCATGGTTACTGCATAGTCTTGTGTGGTTGTGAGTCCTTACCAGCATGAAGCACAAGTCTGAATACACAATTTGATTGAGTTGATTGTATTACTGGTTCTACAGTATGTATAGTCTAGGTAATCTACGTTTCTTGTCAAGGGAGGGACACAGTCATCATGTGTCCTGTCCCTCGTTGTCTTTGTCCAAGATGATTCTCCTTGTTTAGGGTTGTGTGCTCTTGTGTTTCTTCAGTTCCTATTGTGCTTACATTCTGCTTGACTGCTCCTTGGGTCCTGAAATGAAAGCCTCCTCGTACTTCCTTAATGTCTCACACTTGGGTCCAGTCTTATTAGCAGTATTGCACATTGGGTTTGGCATTCATAACAAATATGTGTGTTATGAGAGTGTTATATGAAATGTGAGGTTCCTGCGTGTGTTGTGTTGTTATATAATGGTCTTGTGTATTTCTGGCTCAATTTGTCATAGTGACCAAGTACACATTCCCTTGCAAAATTAAACCTTTTGGAAACAGTAGGCTTTGCAGTAGGCCTCTTGTGGGAGGACCTCCTGCTGTGCACCTACCTGTGCACTGGCAGGGCACACCACATCATCAGATTGAAGTATTTCTGTTGGCTTTACTGGGGCTTAGGAAGAACCATTCCAATTGACTACTGCAGGGCCCATATCTAGATCTTTAGAACACCCATGCTAATTAAAAGGTGAAAGTATCACATATTTGGTTTGTTTGTTTGTTTGTTTGACCAGGCAAGTAAAGTACTGGGAACATATTCTCATTTGCAGCGATGGCCTGGGGAGTAGTGACGGGGGAGGAGAGAGGATATGTGGAGGATATATGGAGATGATTAAGTAGCCATGATGGCCAGGACACCATTAGATCTGTTAGATTAGGGGTAGGGAACCCTGGTCCTGGAGAGCCGCAGCCCTGCATGTTGTAGATGCCTCCCTGCTCCAACACACCTGATTCTAATGAACGGGTCCTTATCAGGCTTCTAACACACACACTTCTAACACTGTTCATTAGAATCAGGTGTGTTGGAGCAGGGAGACATCTAAAACTTGCAGGGCTGCGGCTCTCCGGGACCAGGGTTTCCTACCCCAGTGTTAGATCTTTAGTGACCACATCTCTTAACATCCCTTAATAACACCTCTTCCTAAAGATGGCACCTTACACAGGGCAGAGTCTCCTTCACTGTCCTGGGGCATTGGGATTATTGTTTATCCTTAGACCAGAGGGAGGAGTGCCCCCTACTGGCATTCCAACACCAGTTAGCAAGGTAGGGGTTAGGCATCTTGCTCAAGGATGCTTACAGGTAGGCCAACTCCGGGGCTACTAAACCACTAGAATACCCTGCCCCCTTGTCTTATAAAGACATGATGGGAAGTCTTTGCAATATCCCACCTTTAAAACGTTAAATTTGCTTCAGTTACATGGTTCCAAACTCAAACACACAATGCCAGAGAAGTTTTATTCAGAACAGATGTCACAATCTGGTGCATTTGGCATATGGTTCTCTGCTCTTTTAATCAAAGTACCAAATGGATGAATTGGAATTGAATAGATTTGTAAGTGGCAGAGCAACTTTTACAAATTCTTCTTTAATAATGTCAGCATACCTTTCTTGTGGGGAAGCTGCCATGATCCTGGTCCAAGCTGTATTTATTTTATTTTAAATGTGATTTGATACGGACTCTGCAATTTAACATTGTTAAGCCTGATGTGTTGCACAGAGAGTTTATACTGTAGCTATTGCTCATTTTCTACTCTTGTCCGCAATTTACCACTCCCCAATGTTTAACTATTGTAGTGATCTCCTATATGATTGGTGATCACTACAGTTGACGTTTCCCAGCCCCCCAGAGCACTTCTATTTACCACCTCGGGTGGCCAGATGGTACCACCATCACTATGAAGCCAAAAGTGTGAGCTCTCTCAGTCTCAAGTCCTCTATGTTCTGATATGGCAATGGTGGAATTAGATTCAGCAGTCAGGACAGCAGAATCTGATCTGTGATCTCTCCACCTCACAATAAAATGTGCTATCTGAAATCCACTTCATACCACTCTATTGTAAATGTTCTATTATAATTCTTAATGTTCTAAATACTGTTGGCACTTGAGGATTCAAAGATATGTATGTTAGCCTTGGTGACATGATGCTCTCATAACAATATGTACATTACAGTAACAGAATGTTGCTTGCTTTTGATTACCGTATGACAGATTTAGTTGTACTGTAATTCACTTTGGATTAAAATTTCTCCAAATGCTATACATGTACAGGGTTTAGCTACATTCTGGAACCCAAATTATTGTTCACTAAAGAAAGAAAAAAAAGCTCTTCTACAGTATGATCATAATATCACCATGTAGGAAAATGACAGAATATGGGAAAATGCTGAGCCTTTTAGAATTGTGTTGCAGCACCAAGCTTGTTAACTGTGACATGGCTATATATATTAGAATATATTCTAGATCCTCCCTGAAGAACCGTATGCTCTTTCCTGTTTTTCAATGATAAACCATAAACAATTTTAGCCACAGTGTAGTGGCTAAAATGTGAATTCCATAATGTCACCAGATGAAGTATTCATTACATTTTAATTGAGTATGTATTTACTTCTTTAGTTTTTCTATTAATTATTTCCTTACCTTGATAAATAATTGTGTTAATAATTGTATTATAAACTAAATATGTGAAAAGCTTTCTATATAAACTATTATTTCTAATTTATATAAGTGTACACCAAGCAGCAAATGTTACAAACATCGTCACAAACATTCTGAGCAACATACTGCAAACTCAAACATAATTTACATTACTCAGAAGACAATTATGTAAGAATGACTGTGTCAAATTATAAATGGGAAAGTTATATAATTAAATATGTTGGTGCACAAGGTATTCATAATGTCATGTTCCACATTGTATATAATTTTGATTACCATAAACAAATATAGGAATAAAGGTTTTCTTTGGACTGGGTTCACAATGAGTTCTCTTCAGCTGTGTAATCCTTGTTTTCATCTCTTTTCCCATATAATCTAGTGCCAACGTGTTGGATGCAGAAGGGTCACTCTTAAGGACAAAGTGGAAGGAATACATTTGCCTCTCAGGCATTGGGGGTACTGAAAGAGAGCAGTGAGAAATGTCAGGGCATATGAAACATATTACATTTGTTTGTAATTTGCTACATTTATGATTAATTTAAATTGTCGTATGACACTTGTACTGTTTGACAAAACATCAGAAATATTCCACTTAAAACCCAAATTTCAACAAGCACTTGATTATATAGTTGTTCAATCAACTTTACCGATATAGAACACTTCATTTCAACAAGCGTTCAGCTAAAGTCATTCCCAGAGCTGCACTACCCACAAGGGATAGCAATAGCTATGACCTCAGTCTGTTATTTTTGCAATGGCTAATTAGAAAGGGCTTGTTTCCGATTAGCTCCTAATGTTACTTACACCGACTGTTGCCTTGTTTTCATCTATATTGAATTATCCCTCCATGAACCACTAGCAGTAACGCAAGGCTATAACACCTGGTTGGGTTGTTTGAATCACAATGTTGGTGTTTTTTTTGTTTCGTTTTTTTTTTCTTCCTTCACTGATTACATCCACAAAGAACCATATATCTTACAAAATAATTAAATTCACACTCAAATTTCAAATGGAAATGTTTCACTCTAGTTAAATAGAGTATTAATAAACTCTAAGTTAAATTGCACATTGGAAAGAATTGTGAATATGTGAATGTCACAAAAATAGAAGCATAATGGAAAGTGTCAGCAGCGTTGACTTGAAAGAGTAATAACATTGTTGATTGTTATTTTTTTCACACTAGTTTGAGGAATCATGGTCAGAGATCATGTTATTAAGCCACTGTCAATTATCTTTAGCCTTATGAGACCATCCTGAAAATACTACTTTACTAATAATCACAGAGCTATATCAGTCTTGAAACCATAAAAAGAAAATGGGTTGTGTCCAGTTGCTTTGGTTGGTACATGCTTTGGTTCATACAGAACCAACATGCCTGTGGTTTTAATAGCATGTGTGTCTTGTTCTGCAAAAGACCAGTCTCCTGGTAGCAACTGTGTTTCAAATTATCATCACATGTTCTGATTAGTCTGCCCAGGTGAATTTGTTTGTACAATGTTGTTTTTGAAGATTTAGAGTTATATTCTTATAATCACGTCTTTGATTGATAATTTTTAACCTAATTAACTAGCAGGAGCAATGCACAGAGACATCTCACAATTGTCTGAGTTAATTGCCTTCTAAAATGTTCAGTTCTTAATAAACTCCAATCTTATACTGTATAATTTGCACTCATATATTTGTATAGTTAACTCTGTAAACTGTAAAGGCATATATATATTCCATACCTACTGTAATACTGAGCGGCTAGCACTCCTCTCCACATCCTACAGCCATTCTCTACCCCTCCCCCGGCTAGCACTCCTCTCCACATCCTACAGCCATCCTCTACCCCTCCCCTTGCAGCAATGTGAACTTTATTGTTTCAACTGTGAGCTAAAACCATTTTGTTTTTGGGAGGCACAATTAATTAGTATACCTTTCATTTGAACACATGTAGGTATACAATTATGGTTTGTGTTCGTGAAGGAGTACAGTAAAATTGCCGTATGTCAAATGTACAGAAAACATGCAGCCTGATAACTTATTGTTCCTAATTTCTTTATGGTGGGGAAATAACCCTTAAATTGTTAGAAAAATAAATAAATAAATAAATAAATAAAATAAAATGTAAAGTTTTTGTTTTAAACATTTAAAATAAAAATGTAACAAGTTATGGATATATATTTCTCTACATTTGCATGCATACACATCTTTATTTTTTCTGATAGTTTCAATCATGAGAATACGTGAACAATTAACCACAAATCCAATTGAGTTGACCATTTTCAAAAGTAAAGGAAAGATCATTCCAGCTCATCTCTCTGCAGCATAACTATGCATGGCTGCTTCGCAGTGAGTGAGTGTGAACTGTGCTTGTTGGATGGCCTGTCAACACTGCAGTCACGGCTTGTTGGTTCATGGTCGTCGTTCTCATTATCGCCAAGCTTTCAGCATGGCAGCATTGTATCTGCCGTTCCAGCCCTGCTGTCAAGCTGCCTCAGGTGTCAGACAAAAACAAAGAACAGCTTCCACAACAGGATTGACCAAGCTACACAGTGTTTCTCTTTTAACCCTTACAATGCACTATTCCCCATATTTCACATTGCAACACAGGTCTCTTGTGTTAGGCAGGAAGTCATAACCACACACACATATATATACA
>JAODLL010007675.1:8778-31711 GCA_026546735.1 Forbesichthys agassizii | reverse complement strand
CTCTCTCTCTCTCTCTCTCCCCCCCTCTCTCTCTCTCTCTCTCTCTCTCTCTCTCTCTCTCTCTCTCTCTCTCTCTCTCTCTCTCTCTCTCTCCATATATATATATATATATATATATATATATAATGTGTGTGTGTGTGTGTGTGTATATATATATATACAGCATATACACACACAGTATATATATCTTTGGTCTTAGATTAGATTCTCTACATTGGCTCGCATATTATATTTAATTTCCCATCTTTGCTTGTAACAATCCTCCAGTAATATAACGTAATGCATTAAAGCATGTGGTCAGCGTGACTTGACAATTCCTGCATTTCATCCATCCATTTATCTTTCATATCAACATGACAGCCAGAGGGCGCTAGGTAGAAAACATACGCGCGCGCACACACACACACACACACACCTCAATCATCACACCTCCATAACAGCAATTATAAAAGTGAATAAAATAAGCAGAAAAGCAAACCTCTGATGATGACACATGCGATGGCTCAGACCAGTACACATGGTCACAGTAAGAAGAATCTGCTTCATTTGTTTGTCTATTTGTGTCTGGGGGAACTGAAACACAGGACCACATAATATATACTTCATCAGTCCCTACCTCGCACATAATATTTAATAGTATTAGCCACGTGGCTCAGTTGAAAACCATCTGTGATAGATTAGTAGTTACAGACATTCATCTGTTTTTATGCGTGGGCATTTATTTCTTTATGTATGCGTTGTACTACATACAGGCTCTACTGTGGCCTTATTGAAGCTTTTAGGAAGCAGTGCTTGATACAAACCGGGAGCTCATAGGCTGAATCATTGATCACAACAAAGTATTTTTATATCTGTGCTCCACACCATGAGCCTGTAAAGAGTCACTCACAGCCCATAGGCCCACATAGTGTGTTACTGTGACACTTTATTACATCCTAACATAACAGTAGACTAATTTGTATTGGAAACAGGTTTAATGTCTGTCTTGCTCTCAGATACATCTAGTTTTATATCATGACAGTTGTCAAAGTGACGTGTCACGTGTCCGTAAATACTCCATTAATGATAATATTTCACTATTATCATTACCCCCACCCCGCACATGAGGTTATTGTCATTAGCTTAATTGAGCTCATCTCAGTTTGACTCCTAGCCGGTCCCAGGGGAAAACATTGGGGGGAGAGGGAGCCCAAACAGATTACGCATTTATGAAATGAACAATCTGCTGCTCCCTACTTGAGCTGTTGTAGTCGTCACTCTGCAAACAACGGCCTGCATGCAAAGCCTAATCTATGGGTAGACTGTAATACGTCCATGGGGGCAGACACCTGTTCAGGACGCATCTGCTGCAATACCAAAACGATTAAGTTGTTTCCTGTGTAAACTATGCAACTGACTGCAGCCAGGAAAGTAATCTCCCAACATTCTGTGTACGCCCCGCTCCCAGCGTTAGGTAATGACAGGAGGTTGTTGTTCTTTGCTGGACAGTCGGACCCACAAGGCAGTGCGATGCAGCTTGGCTCTCATGTTTGCACACACACAGGATTTGAACAGAGCTGAATGTAGTTACTGTTAGACGGACGGTGTAGGGTAGCCTGGCCGTGCACCGGCAACACGCCCATTAACATTCACAGCCTCGTGGCAAGATAGCGTTGCCGTAGCGTTGCGTCAGACCCCGTGATGGAATAGGCTACAGTAGGCCTATACTGTTTCTTTAAACTGTGCCCATAGATTTGTAAAATGTAGAGATTAGTTTATTTTGCATGTTGCGTGTGTGTGTGTGTGTGTGTGTGTGTGCGCGTGTGTACGTGCGTGCATGGTGGAAAGGCAATCGGCTACCATGGTATACAGCAGATGAGGACAATAAGCTTTGTATTTTACAGTTGACATCCAACTGCAACTGAGCACATTACAATATATATGCCTATTTTCTATTTATATTATGATTATATTATATGATGATTATATTATATAAGTAATATCTGTGTCCATTTAATGTTAGAAATATTTTACTAACAATCCTAGTTAAAATGTAAATGAAATAGTATTTACTGGTTGTCAGTTTTTGTTTAAATAACATTCATCCCATCTATCAGGTAGTCTCAGATGTAACCATAATTTTAAATATACATTAATAATAATGATAATAATAATAATAATAATAATAATAATTATAAATTAATAAATAATTAATTAATAAATTAAATTATTTATGTTCTAATTGACGGATTTTTATAGCCAAAATTTTAAAATAAGAACAGCAGAAGAAAAAAGTTATGTATTTCTTCCACCAGTAGAGGGCAGGCCAGTTCTTCAACATCTGAGGAAGTTTGTGTCAAACTGCGGGCTCTCTAGACTGCAGTTTTTAATAGGACTCTAAATAGAGCATGTATTTCATTTAATCTTGCCATTTGTTCTTGCGTGCCCTTTTGGTAAAATGGCACTCTACAATTCTGTGTTAATGGACTATAACAACTGTATTATCATGGATAATATTTATAAATGTGACTGAGGAGAGAATAATAAAATAAAAAAATCTGAATCATCAAATTTATTTGAGACATGTAATGATGTTTTCCTATAAACAATATTGTATTTTAATTTCATGGCTTATTGTATTGTGACTGAATTTGATTGCAGCTAATTGTAATCGGCAACGTGTTGCAGACAGCCTTCTCACAACCTGACAAGTTCTATGTTATATTATGTGTATTCGGCTATTCATTACGATATCATATATAAACATTACACATGTTAATGTGTGATTTGCATGTTGTGACATGTGCTATCTACTGGAGCATATACTTATGTATTACATTGGAGGGCATCTGTAGGAATTATGAGCCAGATTTACCCAGACAAAACAGATTGCATTACTGTAATAAATATGTATTGAATGCTATGTGTGTATTTCTGAAGAAGGAAACATGTCTGGGTCTTTCCGTGTTGCTGCCTAGATCTCACGACATCGGAGGAATCAGTCTCAGCACAACGTTGGGGGCATCGGAGTCTTGGAGCCCTTCGTGAGTACCGCCCGTCTGTCTGTGTGTGCGTGTGTGACCGGAGACAGGTCCTTTATTTCTTATAGGGAGGATCCAGCTTTACCAACATTGACGGCAGACATATAATGTTTTACCCTGTTATTATTTTATATTGGTTGATATCAATCTGGTGATGTGTTTCTTTCATAATCATAATACTGCCGTGTCACACTGTGGTCCACCTGCATGTCCAGGTGGGTGTGAAGGGGGAATATTTAAATAAGACCAAAATATCGGAGGGAGGCAAGAAGCTGAGGAAGAACTGGACCCCTGTGTGGGTGGTGCTGGACATACCACAGCTTCTCTTCTACAAGGACAGCAAGCTGGAAGCTCTGACACACCTGGTACAAGACGTGACCCCCTCTCTCTCTCCCTCTCCCTCCCTCTCTCTCTCTCCCTCCGTTTTGCTGTATCTTTGTTCCTGTGTCTTTACTTCACACACACACACACACACACAGTGACAGAGTGAAGAAGTGACTTTACAGTCAGGACTGAGAGTGTCAGTGTCAGTTGGACACTTTAAGAAGGCCAGTGTTCAATTATGGCTCCATATCAGCGCGCCTATTAGCATTAAGGGTTCATATGTTGAGCGAAGGAAGGCACACTATGAGCATTTTAATTTGGTGCCAGAAATGAAGCGTTTTATTTTCATTTTCATATTTTCCAAACTGGCAAATTAACTTTGGCTTTGATCCCGAGGACTGGCGCTCACTCGCCCCATCACAACCCAAGGAGGAAGTGTTCACCCCCTCTTGGAGACTGACAGTGTGTGTGTGTGCGTGCGTGCGCGCGTGCGTGTGCTCGCGTTCTGGTTTTAGTTTAATAGTTTAGCTGTGCAGGCATGTTTGCACACACACACACACACACACACACACACACACATATATATATATACACACAGTAAAGAGAGAGAGGCGAGGGAGAGAGAGGGAAAGTGGAGATGCTGAAAGGGGGAGAGAGAGCGAGGGGGGAGACTATTGGATAGGGGTGGGAGCCTCTAAAATGAGCTTGCCATGGTTTTTAATGAAGCTCGAAGGACTTAATCAAAGCTCCCTCCCTCAGAGAGCTGTGTGATTGGCGGCCGGTCTGGGTGCTACTGTCCACTATAGTTAATTATTTCCCAACGTCTGAGGCCGGCAGAAATCGTCCCCTCCTTCTGCAACGGAAATCACCCGCTTGTTTGGGCTGTTTGCGGACCTCTTAGAGAGCCAACCTGCCGTGGTTCAGTCAATGGTTTATTACTGCGTTGCTCTGTTCTCTGAAGCATTGCTGTCTTCTCTCTGTAAGGTCCCGTTGAAAAGTGTGTGAATAGTTATATTAACTCTGTAAGTGTAAACTTGTATTCTACAGTATTAATAAACTAACTATATCAGTTAGAGATAATTCATAATAATAATAATAATACATTTGTTAATTCCTATTTTTGTCAAAGTGGTTTAGTGTATTCTGCAATATTTATTTATTATTTATATATTTATAGGTTAAAATATTATTGTTTCAAGGGGCCCAATAAAATGAAAACTTCCATAATCCTAATTTGCTCTTTTTCTTTGCTGGTTCACCAGTAAAATGCAATAATATTGAAATGGTCTTTTACTTTGATTGCGTCTTGGTTGAAAAGCAGTATTTCTAATTCCATTTCCTTCTGAGTGAAAAGGAAATAATTTGTATGCTGCTCTAGTTTCATGTCGCACTTTTAATTGCTTGAGAATAAAGATATTTGGGATATTGAAAACATAGTAAAAGCTCACTTTCATTTAACAAAAGTAAAGCAATTGTATTGCGGTGACAATGAAATCAAAACAGAAATAAATTGTTTGTTTTTTATTGGATGACCTATTTGTTCTCTTTGCGATCCTGAGGAAGGTCGTGTTCTTATGGAGAGCATGAAACATGACTTTGTGACGCTGAGGAGGTTGACTGGTCTTCATTTTGTCTGGCAGAAACCTGGAGGTAAGCCAGAAGGCGTGGACTTGTGTGGAGCCGTTGTTGATTGGACGACAGAAAAGTCAAGTAGGAAGAATGTGATTCAGGTACAGTATCAATACAATATCAGCTAATATCGATACAACACTACAACCATGCAGGGTTCTGTGTGGAATAAGAACCACACACACACACATACAGACATACTGACAATACACACACACACACATACAGACAATACACACACACACACACATACAGACATACACATACAGACAATACACACACACACACATACAGACAATACACACACACACATACAGACAATACACACACACACACACACACACACACATACAGACAATACACATACAGACAATACACACACACACACATATACAGACATACTGACAATACACACACACACACACACATATACAGACATACAGACATACTGACAATACACACACACACACATATACAGACATACACATACAGACAATACACACACACACATACAGACAATACACATACAGACAATACACACACACACATACAGACAATACTCACACACATATACAGACATACACATACAGACAATACACACACACACATACAGACAATACACACACACACATACAGACAATACACACACACACACATACAGACAATACACACACACACACATACATACAATACACACACACACACACACACACTTAACAGTAAGACAACACATTACAGTCAGACTAAGGACAACAACCATATTCAGATATTTGTACTAAATTCTCAGTTTTGATTATTCAATTCTTTCCCACATTGTCTTGATAGCATGTGTTCTTTTGTGTTAATATTTCGTGTGCTACAATACAGTGGATAGTGCCATACTGATTGTACAGTACTTGTGTTGATAATTGATATTTGTGTATATAACACACATTATATACATTTATAGCATATATACTGGAGTGTGTGTTGTCGTGTTGACATGTGCATCTAACTTTTAATTACTTTTAAATTATGATCATACTTTTCAAATTTGCTTTCGCCCACCAAAAGCATCCAGCGACTGCGCTGTGAAAGGTCTGGTGTGAGCCACCTTTAATTAAAATCAGTTTTATTTTAGCCAGAGTGTGTCTATGTGGGATGTGGGACGTCCTTTTAGGAAATGAGCCTCGAGAAGCCACAGTGGTCCTCCTCAGTGCTTCAGAAGATAAGATTCTGATAAAGGCTTAACTCAGACAGGCAAACTGATGATCAATTAATTGGCGGGGGAAAGTTTTCACCATAAGACGCAGTGATATCTGGAAGAAGCGAGAGCAGATGAGAGCAGTGTTCAGATCTCATCAAACGCCACATGGCTGCAGCGCTACTGCGGTTCAGCGCTGAAATCTTAATGCAGGGAAGATTAAAACGGGAATTACAACATAATCTTAAATAATCCAAGTGCCATGGAAGGAGAAGTGATTGTAACGTCGACACAAGGCTATTCTGAGGTCTGACAACACTGTCAGTCAACCACGGGATTACATTTGAAATTAGCACGGAATGTTACTGGACCAAATTATTGGCCCAAAGTGTGATTTATAATCTATCAAGTACTCCTGAATGTCAGGCTGACCAGCTCGACAAATGTGATTATAGCATAATGCTAGTATTTTATGGCATTTTCTCATGCCCTTGACTATCATAGAAATCCCTATTGCTCTGATTTAAAAGCAGCAGTCTGAATGCTCCGATAACCCACATCGTCTCAAGACTGCGTTTATAATGTTTTAATCTTGACAAAGACAACTTTGAGGAGTTTGACTTAAGTTTTGTTTATTAGTAAATAATAACAATAGCCCCTCACTGGAGAGCATTGCTAGTGCTCCGCATGGCACATTAAATGCCAGTAAGCGTCCATGTCAGACCAAGTGTGTCCGGAGATGCAGACCGTGTTTTTCCGTGTTCCACCAACCCAGTTGGAAACGTTCCCTTAGTTCCAGTAAGGGTCCGCACCCCCCCCCCGCCCCTTGCGTGACATGCCTCTGGTGTCCGGGGCCACGAGAGGTCGCGACCCTTCAAAAACCAGCATCTCGTTGACGCTGCGAGACCTCTCAGGCCCGACAGCTGTGTTTCCCAGCGTCCTTGGCTCAGGGTCGGGCGGTGCCAGGAAGAGGCCTGAGAGAAGAGAGCTCTTCCTCCAGGAAGTGGTGAATGAACAGGGCAGCAGACCCAGCTGGACCCGAGATTGCTCCTCCTCGCCCAGGGGGAGTCCCAGATGACCGGGCTTCATGACGGGCGGCAGCGTGACGGGCAGTGTAGCAGGGCATGTGAAGATGTAGAATGCTGGTCGTATATCGAGAGAAAACGACATCTTTTTACACACTTTAGCTGATAAATAGTAACCAGTGTAATCACCTTTGTATTGTGTGTGTTTGGAGGGGGGAGGGGGGTGTGTAAGATTATAATGTCACAGAGATGACTATGCCCCCCCCACACACATACACACACACACACACACACACACAGCGTATTTGTACAGCTGTGCTTCTATGTGACACAATCCTTCCCATCCTTTGACTCACCCGTGTCACACAGCTCCCCGATGGTGTGACAGTCAAACTGTAGCTGCTTGTTTTCCTCTGTCGTTCTCGTTCTCCCTGTGAACTCTGACCTCCGTGGAGCGAACGGTGTCTCCCGGCGCTCCACGGAGCGCTCTGCTGTGTGTGTGTGTGTGTGCGTGTACGGTACGAAGTCGCCCGACACCTGGGATATCTTGTGGCGCTCGGAGGGAAGGAATGAGGTCCCGAACAAAGAGAGGAACAATGGGCACGTGGACAAATAGAGAATGAAGTAACAGTGCTGTGTTGTGACAAGGTGACGGGCTCTGCTGACCGCCGTGCCCTCAGATGCACTCTGGAAGGGATAGCTTTGAAATACAGCCCTGTTTTGTAATAAATCCAGGTCGCTAACATGTTTACTTCACTGGAACTATTTAGTCAGCGTATTACTCCACAGCCCAGCTCAATATAGTGCCAGCAAAGAGACAATTATACATTTAATGTTTGATATATTTAATAAATGCAATATTTATTAAATATAATATTTGTTTTAGCTGAAATTACAACACTACAATTCTTAGCTGAAATATGATTATATTACATTATAAGTATAGGCAAATTGCATATCTGGTAATGGATGAATGAACATAAAAAATATTTTTACCAATCAATAATGGATGTGTTGAAGAGTCCCCACAATTCCATACTACTGCTTTAAGAGTTGATGAATTAAAATGTATATTTGCTCTAAGCAAATTCATGGGGTGGAAATAACAGCATTATGTTCCACATATGACAAAGTACATTTGATTTGAGGCACGTCAAATGATACGATAGCATGTATTAGAAAAATGAAAAAGATCAGACTTTCTATTCATTTTGTAGTGTCCCCCCCACCCCGTGAGACACGCTATCGGCTAAAAAAGCTTCCCTTGAGGCTAATAAAACTTGATATCTCTTTGACGTCCTCTTGTAATCAAAAGAAGCAGAACTTTGAATAAGTGGTCATGCATTTTTCATGTGTTTCTGAATATCCAAGCGTGTGTCTGGCCTGAGTGAGTTAAAATCAAATAACAAAAGGAGAAAAAGTCCAAATTGCTCCCCCACTCCCCCAACCTCGTCTCTCCTTAAGGAGAAAACAAGGCGCAAGGCGTGCTTTGAGCTCCTCTGCCCCCCTGCGCCAGCCCCAGACACCCCCCCCCCACAAACACACTTCTTACGGCCACAACATGGGGAGAAAAGACTCCAAAACAACAAGACGACAAGGAAAGAAACAAGGAAACGTGATGAAATGGAGCCCGAGGCTAGAAAATAATGAGTCCACTTTAGCAGAGGAGTCCTAACCTGCCACCGCTACGAAAACACGGCTTTATCTTGACTAATCGCTACAAAGTTGGATGTTGTTTCAGAAAGACCTACAGCCACCTCTCAGACTGGCCTTTCTGAAGGCGTTAAAGCGGATTCGCGCTAGCAGCGCTCGAGACAAAATGTTTGGCGGACTTAGATGTCACGGTTAGCACAGCTTCTGAACTTTGCTCCTGTAAACAGACCTCAACACCTCCCAAAGTTCATTCTGATGAAAAGCGTTTGAATATTAAGTCATGTTTTGATGTCTTCCAATACTGCAATCACAAAACACCAACCAAAAACACCTCAGTGAGTCTTACCAAGTCCTTTAATTGGAGGTTGTGTCAGCTATTACTCATTAGTGAGGTTGAAAAGATGCACTTTTGAGTAACACTCAGTGTAGTAGTAAATACAGGAGTAAAAATGGGAGTCTTTCAGTGCTGTGCATGTTGGAACTAGAATTAAGCGGTGCCACCTTGTCCTGTGTAAACGCACCCCTGCCACTCTGATCCTGATGCATAATCGTCCAAAGCTGCTGACCTGAGTACTTTAATCCGCCATCCGTCTTAAGCTAACGGTGCTTGATTACTTCCCGATGATTTGCCGTGATTACAGCTGTGAGTACCAGTGGCCTGCTTCCAAAACACACGCCACTTCACTCACCGGCAAGACGTCAGTCACCACAGAATCAAATACGACACAGTGTGATTTGACTACACAATAATATACTTCCACTCACCTCTGGAGAACATGGTTTGTTTTTCCACAGACACAAGCCTTACACTGTAAGGCTTACATGTAGCCTACATTCGCTGCTGGTCCTTTTGCCTCCTTTATCGTGGGAGCGAAAACCTCCGCGACGTTGGAGTCTTCCCTGTGGCGTGAATAAGTGCTTAACGTTACAACAAACGTCAGCTGAGATAAGGTGAGGTAGTGAGGTCGGCTTGTTTGTTGTTATTTCCCATGTTGTTTTCATACATTCACCTAGTTCAAAGTTTGTCTAATAGAATAGATGTGAACTGTATTCAGAATACAGGACTCCTTTCTATGATTCTATTCTATGATTTTGTGAGCTGTGCATTAGGCACAACATTCCCCCGTGATCCATAGGGAGATATATATGCCAGTTCCTCCCAGAACTTTCAGCCCGGGCCAGGGCAGCTGGAGAGAGTCCCAGGTCGGCGCCAAAGCTAAACGTCACCTATAGCAGGGGTCAGCCTGAGGAGACACCCTGATGATAGACGTGGGTTCCGTGCCTGCGGCCCCTTCAGCTAGTTCTCACCCTCTCTCGACCAGCCGGCCATCTGATTTCTGGATGGAAAAACTGCTTTATCTTGCACAGTTTAATCATGTGCAGTGATTTGGAATTGCCATTCCCATGGTTGGTGTACTTGTGTACTGTAGCTTTGTGTTGACACTGTTTATGTGTGTGTATGGTACCTTATCATAATTCCTCTCTGAAGTGAGCCTCCCAAGATTTGAAATGGAGAATTAATCTCTAGAAACGGCCCAAAGCAGAGAAAAGGTTCTACCCTTCTGCCTGAAAGCTGCTTACACAGAAGTGGGCATTAATTTGGTTCTTCAGAGAGACAGTGAAAGCACAGTGTGTTAATCGCCTAACGGTGGATGGATTTAGACCAACAACAGCAGATTGCCCTGGAGATTACAACTCACCAACTTCTCCCAATAAACTACAGGCGGCCTTTATTAAGGGCAAACACACACATGCACGCACAAACACACATGCACAGAGCACACACACACATGCACGCACAAACACACATGCACACATCACACACACATGCACACATCGCATGCACAGAGCACACATGCACACATCACACACACATGCACAGAGCACACACACACACATGCACAGAGCACACACACACATGCACGCACAAACACACATGCACACATCACACACACATGCACAGAGCACACACACGCAAACATACATGCACACATCACACACACATTCACAGAGCACACACACACATGCACGCAACAAACACACATGCACACATCACACACACATGCACACATCGCATGCACAGAGCACACACACACATGCACACATCACACACACAGAGCACACACACGCACGCACAAACATACATGCACACATCACACACACATTCACAAAGCACACACACACATGCACGCAACAAACACACATGCACACATCACACACACAGAGCACACACACACACACATGCACACATCACACACACATGCACAGAGCACACACACACATGCACGCAACAAACACACATGCACACATCACACACACATGCACACACACATGCACACATCACACACACATGCACGCACATGGATTAAATGGTCCACCTTCCTCCAGCAGTAGTATAACTAACATGAAATTGGGAGGCCAGTTTGAGGGGAAAACTTTATCACAACATACAAATGATGGCGGTAGTGCCAAGAATTAACATTCTCCTCAGGGCAAACCTGATGAAACACAGTGTTTCCCCCTTTTCCCTAAGAAACTAGTCAAAGAAACCTTTTTTATAATCTCTGTGAACCGTATAACTATACAGTTTGACGCATTCACTGATATTTTGTTGCAAATTTGAAATAATTAACTTGGCAAAGTAGAATGCTTCAATGTTGCATTGTTCCTTTATGAAGAAGCGTAATTAATGTTTAATTTAAGAGCCAAATGCAAATGTATAAAGGCATAAATGGCACTCTCCTCGCCGCTCCACTGTGCATATTTAAATATTAATGGCTCCAGTCAAAATAAGGCCTAGACATTCAGCACCCTCTTTATTAAGAAATGTGATGAAAAAAATGATTTATTTTACATTCTTCTTCATTTTCTAAATGCAAAACAGTGCTTTTGTATTGCTTACTGTAAAGTCATCTCACTTGGTGAGACACGCATGAAACATTTGAGGAGGATTTTGTTTTATCATCTCAGTTTTGTGTTATGGCAGAAGAATTAACAGAAACAGAAATATCCTGATCTCCATTTGTGTACAGAATGTTATAGAATGTTTCTCTAACTAATACACTAGATGTCCCTTAGTGTGTAGATGTTTTGCACACTGGGGACTTGAAAAAATGCACTACCAGGCCGACCAGGGGACACAATATCATCATGTTCATTACTGGTGTGTTCGCTCAATGGAGCGACCAGGTATTCACATTATCTAGAATATTTATTTGTTTCCAAACAGCCTGCATGTCTTTAACATCATCAGTCTTTCATTATCATGTTACTTCATGTCGTGTCCATGGGCCATTTATTTGCCTTCATCACCACCACCATCATCATCATCATCTCCTAGGCAAACGATTGCCTGGGAATAAACTGACCGAGCTAATTAAGATCACAAACTGGGGTTCAAGAGGCCCTAGCATGACGGGATTAGCATCAAGACGCATTACGAAGTGTTGTGAGGAAACCTACAGCTCAATGTGAGCCTGTCAGGAGGGGCGGTGCCGTCGGCCACGCCACCTTTGTGCGTGGCGAGATTAGGCCAACTGACATCAGGGCTGGAGGCTGGATGTGGCCGCGTTGCGTTGCAAGGGCTTATCTCCATTTTTCATTAACAGAATGAATAGACACAGAGTTCGCTGTCATCTCCTCAGGCCGCACTGATAATCTTTAATGCATCTTTGACCGTGCCGCTCCCAAAGAAAATGTTTGATATATTTTTTTAAGTAGTTTGCTCCCGCGTTTTGATTAAACTTCAGAGGGGTGAGTCTTCCTTATCGAGCAGTCAGATAGTCGCCAGGATATAAGCCTGACAGCTGAATGGACGCCCAGTGTTTCCACAGATGACAGGGGAGAAGGATGCGTTTCTGTGCGGCTGTCCTGCAGAGCGCCTCTTAAAGACATTATGCTCTTAAACCCTGATGAGACGGGAGGCTCTTAAGCCCCCATGTCTGTGTCCTGTTGGGGCATCTCCCATGACAACACATGTCGGAATCTGCTGCCTTCTCCAGGGACCAGATTCACGAGGTACAATGGGATCACAACTAGACCTCTTGTGCACATAGCCGGTTTACGTGGGAGAGCATTTATAGGGAATTGGAGCTGCGAAGAGATTTAAATGCTCACGTTTAACCTGAGAGGTTGGATCTCTGTCCCGAGGAATTTTGTGGCTTATACGCTCCTGTTGTGGGACATAAATATTGCATGTAGTCGTACAGCAGACAGGCTGGGCAACACGGTGTTGCCCCGGGTAGCACTGTGGCCTCACAGCAAGAAGGTCCCGGGTTTGAATCCCGGTCGTCCCTGCCTTTCTGTGTGGAGTTTGCATGTTCTCCCTGCGTGGGTTTTCTCCGGGTGCTCCGGTTTCCTAACCTGACATGCCAGAGGAATTGTTGTCACAAGTCCATCTGGGGAGCCGTACATTGAAACAGTTTGTGAATGGCTGTCCTTAAAAAACATACTTGATCGTTGATTGGATGAACCATCTGGTCGTTTTCGCTGTCGGCACCATGGTCGGCACACCTAAACCACGCCCGTTTAGCTATAAACACGACGCTGAGTGGAAAGTTCAGCTGCTACTCGGACACACTCAAAATTATTCCAAGGCTTTCCAGACTGATTCTCACGGCGAAATTAAACTGAAGCTCGCGAGATCAGGAGGGTCTCGCGAGGCTACTGGTTTCCCCCACTATCTAAAAACATGTTAGGTTCACTCTCCAGCCAGTGTCATCTGACCATTGACACTGGCTCCTATCTCCCTGGGCGCTGCACAGCAACTGCCCACTGCTCCCTTGAGGGATGGGTTAAATGCAGAGGATGAATTTCGCAACATGTATGTGTATGTGACAATAAAAGCGCCTTTACCAAGCTGTACGACAGAGGTTGTACGGCCATCGTTTAGAAGGGGTGACACAGAGAAAACAAGACACAGACCGGTCCGAGGTCGCTCTGGCTCCTGTGGGACAATGAGGGAGAGCTCACTCAGTACGATGTGCAAGGCGCGTGCACAGGAACAGACTGGAACTAAAGGCCGCCGCCTGCAGGCTGCGTCGTTCGGCGGTGCGTCCAGGAATGCATCGTTCAAAAGGTAAAGTTAATCTGACGGAGGAGCTGAAACCTGCAGATATTCAGTGCACGTTCATGGCTTGACGCCCAAGAAATAGAACTGCGTTCTAAACTTTAGCGTCGACGCACGTCGACACCTTCAGTGGCTGATGGCCTTAATGCAAAATTCACGTAAAGTCTAACTGAGGTTATGAAACCACCCGTGAAACTGTGACACATTATGACACACATATGGAAGGTTGAATACTCGCACGATTAACACAGCAGTACAAGATATGTACATACTAGAATGTGATTAGATTGTGAACCTAGTTTCTATAGCTTGTAAACATAAATACATATTTCAACATGAATGCCCCCTATTTCCCAACAAATCTTCCCAAAATTGGAAACACTTGTGGGCACTTAGACTTAACTTCTTTTTTCGATTAAAAGCACTGGCCTGGGCATTTTTCATGTAGAAAAATACAAGCAGCTGAAACGATGGTTATGGGAAACACCAGGTCTCACTACGCCGCCTGTGATTGGTTAACTGTCGAAGAAGCGGATGACGACGGGTGTTTTTCTTCTGAGAAGTTGAACTTTTTTTCAACTGAAAAAGAAGCCCAGAGCTGCTGAAAAAAGCATTTAGGTTAAGTGCCCATGGCGCTTTTAAAAACACAGTCTGCTCCATAGGGTTGTAAACAAGAGGCAGACAGCTTCCAAAAAGAAGTTATGTCTGAACGCGGTCTTAGAACAGAGGTTTGATAACAATCACCTGCCCAACCCACTCACATTTGATGTGTTTACTACAAATCGGCATTATACTTCATAAAGTGAGAAACACAGACCCACAGAGGTTTGGAACGTGTTGGACAGTTGAACGTCTGCTGATAACCTTTCGCCCACGATGTGTGGTGAGTGCGTACGCCCAGGGCAGCCTCCAGGACAACAGTGTTCCAGAGCAAGCAGGCTTGCCTGGAACCACCACCCCCGCTCCCCCAGCATCACAAGAGGATGCTGCTTAACTGCTCCTGACGCTCCGTAATGGAGTCAGAGAGAAGTCATCTCCCCAACAGGAACTTTTGAAGGTCGCAGGAGAGGAGGTTTGGAACGGTGGTGGGTGGTGGGAGGGGGGAAGCTGCCCCTACAAGTGTGGTGATTGGTCAAATAGGACATTTATTAAAAGGTTTTGTGTGACATAAAGAATTACAGCCTGGTCCAGGTTTTCACACAATATTAAGATGATTTCCCCAAATACAAAACGCAAAAGGTTACGTGGATCTTGAAGTCCTCTCTCCTCGGTGAGCAATTACCCCTCCAAACAACGTTAATACAAGTTACTGTTTCTTTTCTGAGGAGGTCTGCAACATGCTGCTGCTCTATTTCCACACATGAGGTGTTGCTTCGGCGATGTTTTCTGCAGTTTCTGGTGCAGCACAGGCTCAACCATACGTGACAATGCTGACCTTGGTGTCAGGCTTTCTCAAAGACCTCCCCCTAACTCTGGTTATTGCATCTGACGGCGCCAAGTGCGGTTACTGCGCCGATGGAGAGATGCAGAACGGGCCAAATATTAAGATGACAAGTATCACGCTAATTGTGTTTCCCGCTCTGAGAAGACTGTCTGTGAACATCTTGGGTTTAGCCACGCCCACTGTAGGGGCTATACCGTGAGCCTTACAGACGTCACATCTGCTCATGTAGACATTGCTATTCATAGTCCTGCCAGACATTTATACTTTCTGTATAAATATAGATATTGACTGTGAATATATTTATTTCAAACTCACTATGTCCCCTGACTAGGAATGTTCAAATTAATATATTTCAGATCACAACCAACACAGGGAGTGAGTATCTTCTCCAAACTGACAGTTCCCCTACGATGTGCAAATGGTACGATGCCATTACAAAGACAGTCAGTTCCTTGGTAAGCACTTCCCTCCTATTAATCACTCCATTATTGATCTGTTGTTGTTTTACCTGTCAGTATTTGAATAGCTATGATTAAACTGGAAATGTAATGAAATGATAGTGAAACGCTGACATTAAAAGTTCTAGTACACAATTAATACATACCATTTATTGTAATAAAAACACTTCTGCAACAATGTTATACAAGTGAGAAAGACACATTCTACTTTGCACTGTGTATTCCGAGCTGGTATCATCTTGGTATTAAGCAGTATCTGAGCCAATGCTAAAAACGTACCCGGTGTGACCACTCTTGCAGTTCTCTGCATATACATTACACCTGGAAATGTAATTGAAGACGGTTAATTATTCAATCAAATAATAAGCAGGTGATTGGATCCTATTCGACCAATCATCAAACACAGGCACTTAATTGTCGATTGTCCATCTACACTTCCCACCTGAATTTAATTGGATAATGGTTCTGCAACCACAGCTTTCAATAGAGTTCCCAGACTGACATTGTGTGTTTTGATGCAAAGTTCACACACACACACACACATGCGCGCTGTGTGTGTGTGCGGTAAAGAAACCCTCTCGTTGCTCATTTTCCTCCAACAAACTCATTAGGACTCCAACAGTTGTACTACACAAAGGAATGATCTAGAGCAGAGGTTCTCAAACGCCTTTGGCTTCTGTACCACCTTTCAATGATTTTCCAAGTACCCCTTTACCGGACATGAAGAGAAAAAATATAGGATTTGATCATATAAAAAGACGATTGTACAAAAGTACAAATTATTAATAGGCTTTTATTATTCGTTACAAAATCGTCACTCACCTCGTCATGTACCACTAAGCACCACTAGGGGTACGGCCTTTACTCTGCTCTGGAGTCAGTGGCTGTGGGGTGACCCGGCAAACGTGTTCTGTCTTGCAGTCCAAAGGTGATGGTGTGCTCAGCAGGCCGGGCCTCAGGAGGTCCAACAGCACAGAGTACCTGCCCAGACACAGCTCCCTGCCTGGACACGGCTCGGCCTCGCCCTCCTCCAAGCAGAGCAACCCCGGACACCGCCGGTCCATCAGTAAGGAGCCCTTTTCCTTATCCACAGCCCTGTGGAAGCCACTTCCCCTTCTTCCCCCTTCCTCTTTCACTTCCCATTCCTGTCCCTGTTGGAACTGTGGGATCCTGATACTCAATATGCCTACATGTAGTGACTGGTTGACATAGCGTGTCTAAATAATCCTTTAGCATGCTGAGATAATGAATATTTTATCAGGTAAAGCATTTGGCACACTGTTAGTGTGCTGTTAGTGTCTATAGGCGGAGCTGTCAATGCAATATGACACATTTTGCACTGTGCAATGTGTCCACAACAAATTCCCCATGGGGCAATAAAGTCTGTCTGTCTGTCTGTCTGTCTGTCTGTGTACAGTTTAGTCTCTTTTTCTCCTTCGGTTTGTCAGGTTATGAAACGTGTTCTGTGTTCTTTACCTTGTGGGTACTGCATCCTGTCACACAGCAGCTTTTGAGGTCAAGAATGATGTTAGCTAAGCTTAACAGAATGCAAAGTCAATAAAGTGCTATGATATGTTTCCTCCCGGTGGGCGTGTTTGTCACAGTGATGCGTGGCGCTCTGTCTCTTCACAACAGGTTTGTCAATGGCTTCACAGCCACGGCAGACCAATAGTCTAACCAGACCAATAGAGGGAGGGAGCAGAGGAGGAGAGCATGGGTTGTTTATAACTGGCTCGTTACAACTCTCAAATCATACCCAGTAGGGAGTATAAGGTCTTAGTACTGGTAGTATCTAATCTTATACCAGTAGCTTTATTAAAGAATGGGAAAGGGTCATCTTGCTGCAAGATGCTTACAGGTCAGATCTGTGCCTTCTGCACAGAATAATATAATAT
The DNA here is from genome assembly GCA_026546735.1 of Forbesichthys agassizii. Taxonomy (NCBI): domain Eukaryota; kingdom Metazoa; phylum Chordata; class Actinopteri; order Percopsiformes; family Amblyopsidae; genus Forbesichthys; species Forbesichthys agassizii. The sequence goes on along the minus strand of JAODLL010007675.1, from coordinate 14,012 downwards.
CCCAAAATGCCTTCCACAGTAGACACTACGCATGACTGCTCTCCCCTTCCGCTGAATTAGTTTGGGGCAGATCTCCTTGGTATTTCGGGTGCTGTTTCGTAAGCAAATAGCTATGTTGTGTGGTGCCTGTTGCTTTCAATTATCTATCCGTCTGAGCCATGTCACAGGAACATGCTAAATAGCATTATGTCAGCATATGTCAAGTGCCAATTATGCTAATCCCGGTCAATGGCTCAAATCAGGCTTGTCACCTTTGGCACAGCACACGGCGTACTATTGATGTTGGATGATCAAATGGAAAGCCTAACTAGCGGTTGGGGACCGGGGTTAAGATCTGCTCTGTCTCTTAGCCTCTGTCTTTGATTCTAGTATTATCCTACTTAATGAAGAGACACATTATTACAGCACTTTTCATCTGATGTTGCGGAGTAATAATAATAGTACTGGACATGCTGTTATGCATGCAACTCTAAATAAAGAACTCATCTGGAGATTCACATTTTTTACATTTCACCTATTTCCTGCTTGCCGATAATGTTGCTAATTGTTTATACAGTTCTCGGGTTAAACCAATCAGAGTGACGATACTGTGATACACTCATAACTGATAACTCAAGCTGCAGTCAGCCCTTAAAGCAGTAATCATAATCCACATGGACATACTGTTAACCACACACAGCATGACAACAAAAAGTCTCTTTATAATTTCATACTTGTTTTTGGCCGAGACAATGCACAGAAAATGGTAAAGCCATAAGCTTGAACTGAACTATTAGTTAGATTTGTTTTTAGTGATACAGACATAGAACTGTATCGTCAGGATACAGTCTGCGACAGTATTATGTGTTATTGTGCCATACCTTGGTGAATATGTGCTGAATGAAACTGGAGCCCTTCCTTGTAAATAGGGAGAAACAGCAGAAGAATCCCTCATCACCTCCACATCAAGGGAGCAGAAAACACACTTCTTGGATTTCAAAGCCAGCCAATAACCCAAAATAGGTCATCCTTGCTCGTCGGGGAGCAGCTGTGTTCATTTGTGTTAAATTGACATGCACGAGCACGAGTCGTTTCCAGAACAGTTGGGAATTCCCAAAGACTCCGACAAGTTCAGTTGGAATGAATAATAGAGGGAGTTAGCGGAGGGAGCGGTGCCTAGGAGGAAGACTAGTGAATAAATAACATGCGAAGGATCGCCATCAGGTAGTACTTCCATCGTAGGCCATGGTGGTGTGGTGCTGTGGGGGTTAATCTCGCTGCCATAGTTGATGTTACAGTCAGTTCACAAGTGTGGAGGACAATCCGAACACATTATAGTGTCCTTGTTAAGATACTGACTTGTTAAGCAGACATGGCACTTATCCCCCTCTCAGATGGTCTTAAACTGATATTACATGTGAATATTACTTGTATTTAAATGTTTGAGGCGCTGAAGCACTCTCCATCAAATCACATGCAGAAAAATATCACTTTATACCCCAACCCTTTACACACACACACACACGCACGCACACACACGCACACACACACACGCACACACACACACACACACACACAGGTTTAATGGTTTCGTTAGGTAACGAGAAACTGATGTCTTGTATTTTAGATTAAGGTTTAAGTTATGGGCTGTCAACTGTTCATTTCTATATAACAATTATATTATCCCAGATGTTTATTAATGACATATAATTGGAAAATAATGTCCTACCCCGGAAGTGAAATAAATCATAACTTTGTATTTTTTATTTTATTTATTCTTCGCCTTCTGCAGACATGTTCGCCAGCTCCAAGCTGAAACACAGTGTCTCGGACAGTGCAGACAAAAGTGGCGTCAAAAACCGTCTCAAGAAGTTTATTACCAGACGGCCATCCATGAAGACTTTACAGGAGAAAGGAATTATCAAAGGTAATGTTTTCAGACAATATGAAGCCCCAAGCATGATGGTTCCATCTAAATCCATAGATCACATTTGTGAGCCTCCAATTGTTGTACTATATATAAATAGGCTGTGCTTAATAATCTTATTGTTATGAACTGTGTGTCATAAAATGCATACCTCTTTAGTTAACAGTCCCTTCTCTGAAGGTTCCAGGCACACACAGTTACTGTGCAATTATAGTTATTATATGACTGGAAAATCATCTCTCCTCCCCCGCATTTTAAAGTCACAGAACAGAGGTGGCTACAACATCTGCACGCTGAATGCACTTGACTTGAATGAACCACAGCAATCAGCTATATAGCAGCTCTAGCAGATAGCAGCAAACCCGTTCCTCGGAGGAGGAACTAATTTATTGAGCTCGCGGTTGAAGGAAAATACACCATTAAAGGGCATATTTAAGCACATTTGCAATCCTTAGAAGAAGGTAACGGTATTTGGAAACCCCCTCCCCCCCCTTCAACAGCTTCAAGGAGACCCTTTAATGTTGTGTCCACGGGACAAATGGCGGATCAAAGGAAGAGGACGTTATTGACAGGGCAAATGGAAGACTTGTGGATTAAGGAGTGGGGCAGGTGACTCCCAGACCGTCCTTTTTGGCAGAGCTGGTGGGCAAGACACTTCAGAGAGCATGCTTCCTCATATCACGACCCCCCCCCTTCCCCTATCATTCTTCTGAATGCAAATTAAATCCATGCGGCAGGAGGGTTATTTGAATTCCTTGAGGAGGGGTAATTTTTGCTCCGGTCCCCTTGTCGTCCCCCCCCCACCAATGCTTATCTGCTGAGCACTGGGGAAAGTTATTCTGAATGCAAAGGTGCCTTGCTCCCAGTCATGTATTTATTTGATGCACACGCACACAGGCACGTACACGCACACGCACACACGTAAACACACACACACACACACACACACAAACACACATCCTTTTCCCCCAGTGTGTAAACAAGACAGGGGCCGATCTTTGATGTTCTCCTGGAGGAGAACGTCGTCTCATGTTCCATGCTTTCCTCTCTACCCCTCCTGGTTCACTGGCTGGATGCGGTTACCATGGCCACCGATACACACAGGCATTTACTGCCTTGCTGCAGGGCGTGGGCAGGGACGACGTGTTCGCTGGAGGAGGCCAAGAGCTATGAAGCAATGGAAACGCTCGCGTAACATGGCAAATGAGGCTCCGCCTATGGTTCAAGCTGAGTCACATGGGAGACTCAGGGTTCATGAGAAGAAGTGGCAATGATAAAGATTCTAAGATTTCACACTGGACATGGTAGTTCTTTAATACCGTGGCTTGTTGAGCTGTGGATATTGCCATGATTCTAGACAGAATGGGATACAATGGCAGATGTTTTTCTCTTTGAAAGGGACAACATTAATGTAATAACATTATATGAAGTCTATGAAGTATGGAGTATGAATAACTAAAAGTCTAATTACTGTAGAGAAGCACTTTGCATCAAACAGCGATGTGTGTTCCACTAGAGAGGATAGGTAGAACAACATTAACTGCTCATGTGCTGTTTGGTTTTGAACAGACAACATGACCGTTCCTGGAACGTGATACAGTGCAGACCTTGAGATATCTAATAAGAAATATACACATATGTGCACGTGTTGGCATTGTCATAGAAATACTGTATTTTCTAATGTTTCGTTTTCTCCTAGATCGTGTATTCGGCTGCCACTTGTTGACCCTTTGTGAACGAGAAGGAACCACAGTGCCAAATTTTGTTAAGCTATGTTTGGAAGCTGTCGAAAAACGAGGTATGTTCTCATGTTGTGCCTTGCGTGGGAAGGGGGAGGGAGGGGTCTGACATACAGGGAAAGGGTGGGAAAGGTTTGAAAAAAGTGTCCTTATTCTGTTCTTGTTAGAGGAGTTTGGTGTCTTCTCCTGACCCAAGCCTATCCACCTCTCAACAGCATTTTATCACTATTTTAGCAATCCCTGCTGTTTATTATATCTTTCCACGCTGTTGACATTTTCATGCTCATTTGACAAGACCCACAATCCTAAGTGCTTGCTTCAGAAGAAGGGTGTCTCGGTCATTGACGTTTGGCATTTTCACACAGTCTATCTGATCCAGAATTTCCCAGGCTCCCTAACAAGGCAAAGGGGCAGAAACCTGTGGAAAACACTCCCCAGCCTACAAAATCAAACTAGTTTCTGGTTCCCATCCAAAATGGAGTCCACTACAGATTGTTTACAGCACGCCAAAATTGAGAGTGAATTATATGTTTGTGTAATGAGTTCCGTTTGTGGTTTTGGCTGAATATTTGTGAGGGACTATTAGTTATCGTGCGGTAAAAAATGTGGCGGCCCGATAAAGTTGCTGAGAAAATAAAAGTGATTGAGAGAGTCTTTAACGACAGCAATTATTATTTAAACTTCTGTTATGTTTACTGATCCGTGATGGACTTCAGCCTGGAAGTAAACAGGCCCCTAACACAGGCTTCAAAGGAAAAGCAATAAACATTTTTTTCCGCAGCCAAACAAAATGTATAAAATTAAACTGAAAGTGTTCAACTGTGTAGAAGGATCCCATCCTGTCAGGCTGCTTTGAGGCGTCACATGTTGGGACAGGCGGTGTCTCCATCGCTGAGCGCCCGAACTGTGTGCTTGCTTCAAACACAGCCTGACAGTGGTGGATGGCCATGCCACCACCCAGCAGGCCCGCCCTGGACATTCATTAGTGCAATGCCATCAGTGGGCAGAGGAACATGCCACCCCTGGCCTTCCTCAGCCTGCCCCAGGGCACCGCGGGTCAGTGGGCATTTTACCAGATGTGGGCAAGGGACCCGGGGATATTCAGATGTAGCCATACCTGCTGGACACAGTGGTGTCGTGCTTTAACACACCTACACTAGTGAAGTTTACAGCTTATTATGTGTTTATTATGGAATGTCATGGGTGTATTTCTACACTATAGTAGTTTATTATGTGATGTCATGGTGTAAATCTACACTATAGCTTATTATGTGATGTCTTGGGTGTATATCTACAATATAGTTCATTATCATTGGTGAATACCTACAATATAGTAGTTAATTATGTGATGTCATGGGTGTATATCTGCACTATAGTAGTTTATTATGTGAGGTCATGGGTGTATATCTACACTATAGTTTATTATTTGATGTCATTGGTGAATACCTACACTATAGTAGTTTATTGTGTGATGGCATGGGTGTTTATCTACACTATAGTTTATTATGTGAGGTCATGGGTGTATATCTACACTATAGTTTATTATGTGAGGTCATGGGTGTATACACTATAGTTTATTATGTGATGTC